>KK122371.1:312430-340967 GCA_000611955.2 Stegodyphus mimosarum
TCCTGCACGAATAAATCATTTCTGAAAAGGTAGAGAAGAAAGAAGCCCTAAAACACATTTCATTTTACATCTAGCCAATGACTCGGCGAAGATAAACTGAGAAGTACCAGCACCGAATTATTCATTCGCTTATTATTGGAAATCCTTCCTCGCTGCGGTACTTTTGAACAAAATATTCCTTTCGGTTGGATTAATAGCTGGTATGTGTAAAAAATTTAAAATATATGAATTACTGTGGTATAAAAAATTTATAGCAGGAATCATCTAGAAAAGCATAAAATGCAATATAAAGCATCGATTAGGCAACTTAAAATGTTTGATCTGACATAGGTTTGCTACATAAAAACTATTTCCAATCGGATATAAAAAACACCACAAACCACAAACGAATTACAATATTCATTAGCTTCATTAATTAACAAAGTAATTAATTAAATGCCACGATTTCAATCAGTCCTCCACTCGCTAATGAATAAAAACTAACCTAATTCACTTAAGATTCATTTCCTTTTGCTCTCCCAAATTTTCCCTTTTTTTCCTTCCTTTTTTGAGAAAAAGGAGAATTGGAAGCGCTAATCGTCCAGGGACCCTTTCGTCTGATTCATGGCGACCTTTTTTAAAAAGCTGTCACTCGAATACGTGACGTTACAAGGCTACCCGATAAATGCTGTCTTGTTTTCTGACAACCCTAGTACAATTTTTATTGCAAACGGCGAGCGGAGATTTGGTTTCTGAAATTTTATCGAGTCTTCGCATCTGAAGTAAAGAAGTACAGTCGCTGGTTTTCACATCCTTTGGGAAAAGAATCGGGAAGTTTTTGGTTTGGGGATAAAGCATACTGAAATGATAGTATGCCTAATTCCAGTGCTGCCAATTCATACATCACAAAAAAAACAAATGGATTCCCCAATTCAGGATCATATTCATACAAACATTCAGGATCAATCTTATTTTTTCTAGCATTATTTTTATTAGATCCGGTAAGTAGCTAACATTAAAAGTAAGCCATCAACAATACGATGTAGAGGTTTAGAAACATAAAACGCAATTTTTCCCCAGACTCAATGGTTTTGCTGTAATATTATTGCGTTTACAAATCTTTCTAATTGTTAATTCATTAATGAAATATTTTAATAGCTGTTCCCTATCCTACCGATGAGTTAGTTCCTAGACATGCGCACTCGCTGAAAAATTATAAAAATCAAATAAATAAAACTGCGTTTTCAAAAGGTGTATTTAACGAAGCCTTCTATATTTGCGCTAGAGAACAACAAAAGATGATACTATAAATTTGTTTAAATATTTTTGCTTATTTGATTGTAATAGTTCTAGATATTCTTAGTGTTATATACATATATATTTATCTTTCAATATGTTTTATGAATTTTGAAATCTGTCATTGCGTAACCAATTTGCATTCAGATCTTAATAATTCTGCTCGTTCGACTTCTATGTTATAAAGAAATTATCAACTGTCAGAACATGAGATATGGACAAAAACGATCTTTACATACCTTTGCCATTTTTTTGGAATTCTCGCAAACTTGATGACAGTCTGGAAGTTTTTGGGAAACATAATTATGAAGACTTTGTAGCAATTTTTCTTGAAGCACCCAGACGTCCTTAGAAAGCTGCATAAAAAAGGTTGCGTCACAAATCAAGTTACTTTAACATTTCAGAAAAAGGCTGCTTTAGTATTTAAAATAGTTTATTTAGTAAGTCCGCTGCTTTAGATTTAAAAAACAGATAACCGATTCAAATTCTTAGAAATTAATATAAAAAAGTGCTCTTTCAGCATATTTTTAATAAACTACTTCTTAGGTTCACTAAAAATACTTTACGATAAGAATCCTATTATCTTTTACGCGACATGAAAACATTCGGAGTAAGATATTTTTTTTCTTACAGTGTGCTTTCGTGGTGTAGTTGCTAGCATGTATAGTTAGCAGTCGGGAAGTGTGGAGTTCGAAACTAGATGACGTAGCTGGCTTCTTTTCTCCTTTCGCACATCGATAGCAGTAGCGCGCGAACTAAACGGTGATGTACAATGTTTCGCCACTACCAAGAATTGGCGATTGGATCCCTGCTTCTTCAATTGTCATTTATGTGGGAGAGAATGTAAGGTATTTTCTGCCTATATTGTCGCCTTCTTTCATTGTAATCGTAAGCACGTTTGGGTAGTACGGAAAGTCTGAATACTGGCGAGAATACTTCATGTGCCTCATGTTTACTATTTTGTAAAACCTAATGACTTTACAACGATACTTAGGAGACAGAACTTTGAGAGTTTGATATTCTTTGGTAGCATAGACTGGAATGGAACTCCGAAGAGACATAAAGCGAATTATCGTTTCGTCTGAAGTCAGAGTCACAGGAAAGTTTAAAAACAAACCTTTTATTAAATTAGAACTTTGAACATAAACTTCATGCTTAAAATGACGACAGCTATAACGCAAAACCGAACAATTGAATTTTATCAGAGTTGGCTAAACCTAGAAACGTGGCCTCGAGAGGCAGAAACATGCTCTGCCCTACAATCTTAAAATTTCTCCTTAAATATTCTCGAACCTGATCTGCATTCTGGTAGGGTAAAGGAAAAATGTGTTAGTGCAAGCTGAAACTATAACTAACTGGTTAGCTCAAATAATAACAACCTACAAACTAGCAAGAAAATAAAAAACAAAACATAAAAAATATGAAATTAACTTAAATAAAAATTCAAAGTGTACCCAGATAGAGAGAATATGCTATTAGAAATTCGTATAATTCAAGACCAACACTCGAGTGAGCAAAAACAAATCAAGAAATGAAAGTTAGAAAATGGCAATTGTTCAAGAAACAGTTAAAAGTACACGGATAGTTTATAACAATACATTCGAGATCTTTATGTCAGCAAGTAAATTTATATCCATGCTTTATTTCTTCCGTTATTTGACTTCGAAATCCAGTACTGTATTCCCATGTATATGTTACTCTGAAAGACCGAAATTGAAGAACGTCGACTTTCACCGGAGAATGTCAACATTCACCAAATACGTCGGTGAAAGATCGACTATAACATTGCATTTTTGTACATTCGGACCCTCACCGGTGTATGTCGACAATCACAGATATGCTCTGGTGTAGGTCGAAAAGGAGGCGGCTGGCTGTTTCGCATAAATGCAGTCGTAAAAGCAAGGGCCTCTTGTGAAATTCAAAGTCTCATAATAGTTTAAGTTGTTGCAATGAATCAGATTTGAATCACATAATTTAGTAAGTTTTTGATTACTATTATTATATTTACTCATTTACTACGTACTGTATAATTAAGTAAGTTTTTTAACTTCTATTATTTCCCTTTCTCATTTCGAATGCATTGTGTGTTTTAAGTAATTGTGTGTTTTTTCGCGACTGAATGACGGAGAAGAAAATATAATATTCTCATATATTCAGCATTCACCATTAGTACATGGTGAATGTCGACATTCACTGATGTAAGTCAGAAATAAGAGTATTTGAAAAATATTTCGGACATACACCAAGCGACTATGTGAATGTTCACATTCATCGGTGAAAATCGACATTTTCCAGATTTCGGTGTTTCACCGTAACATATACACATAACCCCATGTTCACAAAGAAATAAAAACAACGACTAGTAACCGAAAATCCCAAGCTTCCTTTCAGAAGTTTAATAGGCGAAATAATTCCAGCCTGTTAAGCTAATCCGAATATCCAACAAGTTACTAAAGATCGATGGCATAGTGAGTCCTTTAACGAATAGGCTTGAGATTAATTAAACTGGAACTGTTAAAAAACAGTCACGTTCAACAGTTGGCGTATAGTTGTGGACCTCTATATTACATAGATAATTATAGATATTGTACGCGCATTCTCTTGTGGTATAATTGGTTGTAACGTCCAGCTAGCGCCTGAGAACATGCGTGGTTCGAATTCTTTCATGGGTGCAGTTGAGGTTTCATGATATGGAGAACATCTTCAATCTTGCTCTAAATGTGTAAGTGGAATGAGACGATAGAATACCAGTTTGAATATTAAGAATAAATACAAAGAGGCAGTCAATATTTTAATATCTTCATCCTTTTAAGACATAATAATGTAACGAACCTTACAATTCATTAAAGTTTCTATTGAACTTTTTAAACAATAACACGCCGAACACATATTAATTTAGAAGTCAAATAACAAAAATCTACGTTATATTTTCAAACTTTCACAGGATTGGTTTCGATGGTTTTACCGAACCACCCCCCTCAGCTGCAAAAGCGCAAATGAAGGAGATAAGATATAATTAGATAAGCTATAATAAGAAAGCCTGGACAGGGGACAAGCTACTGGCGCCATCTGTTGATGAAACCAGAACTAAAACATAATTTCTTTAAAGGCTGAAGGCGAAGGTGGATTGGAATTAGGGTCCTTAACTAGAACAGAAAGTTTTTTTTAATATGAAATGCCTGTAGAAAATCCACTTCACCAATGGAAGATGTTTTTTGAATAATTTTGACAGCAGAAAAATTGAAAGTGTGATTTTCGAACCAACAATGTTGGGCAACAGAAAACTTCCGTGTTTCCTTTTTTCTAACATATGCCTCATGTTCCTTAACGCGAAATTTTAAGGCTGTCTTAGTTTGGTCAATGTAAATTAAACCACACTGGCAAGGAATCCTCTAAATACCCCAGGAATTCTTACCCGGAATGGGGTCCTTGAGTATGGAACTCGAAATTTTACTGATGGGAGAATATACGACCCGAACGTTAAATTTCTGTAAAATAAGTGCAACTTTATATCTAATTGATGGAAAGAAGGGAGTGAAAACAGAATTTTTATAATCTTATAAAACAAGAGTCTGCCTTTTGGTGTGTTGAGTAGTGTGGCATAAACTCTCTCGAAATAAGATTCTTAAAATGAGTATAGGATTAAAATGCACTTGAACATCTGAGCATCAACAGCTATGTAAGCGTGTTTGCCCTCCAATAGATTTAAATTACATCAATACTCATTGTTCCGTTCGTCAACTTCACTGTTCACGAAAAAACAAATATTCGTCACAGAGAGGTTCTAAAGATAAAAATAGAGTTCTAAAGATAAAAATAGAGTTCTAAAGATAAAAATAGTGTTCTAAAGATCTAAAGGTAGAGTTCTAAAGATAGAGTTAGCTTCTGATAAACCAGTCAGTTAGGGGAATACGGTCATAAGAATTCAAACTTGATGTTAATCCGAGAACACATAATAATAAAAATAATAAATAAATCATACTATAATTACCAGAAAAACACTATTAATCTTTTATGTATATTTTCACTCAGTTAAATTTGGATAATAAATTCATTATGCGTATATGAATTAAAATCACAATTGAAGAAAATTGAAAGCTTTCAGATTTTACATTACTCCCAAAAGGGACGTTTTTTAATTTTCTGTGTTACCTTTATATTTAAGAAATAATGTTCTTCGTACTTAAACTATAAAATTCAATTCAACACCAATATTGAAAAATAATTTTAAAAGGTGCATCTCCTTAGAATTTCCAATACGCAATCACGCGCGCTGCAGATACATTTTTTTTTCAGTATAGTGTTGCCATTGGTCGTTTCGAAATCGTTTAGTTTCTTAATCCAAAATTCGTTAAAGTCTTATAAAATATGAAATCCATAACAGAACAAATTCCGAATTCCAAATTTGGGCTTCCAGATGCCCATATTCGCATCAGGATTACGTTATTCAAAATTGGATGGTTATAGGTTCCGTTGTTTTATCACAATGAGAGAAATATACATACATTTATGAAGATTCTTCATTATTTAATTTCTTTAAACAGAACACATGGCAATAATATTTGGTGGCAACAGTTTCGAAAGTGACAATGAATCGACGCAAAATGAAAAAACGAAATTAATTGTCCTTCTGAGCTAAAGCTCCTTTGGGCTAAAAATGTTCACTCTTTGTTTTGGGGTCATCTAATCTCTCTTCCTTTACTTTTTCCGATCACTTGTACATACTTTTCCCTTAACGTAAGCTGCACAAGTTGTTTACTTTTGTTTACATTACTCTTGCATACTATTAGAGTCAACATGAAAGACCGAGAAATTAATTTTTAAAGCATGATTTTAACGTTCACACGCTCTTGTTTTACATGTTGCTTTAAATGCTCGCATACTCCGGTTTAGTTGCTTTGTGAATAAAATCAACATCCAAACACTATGATATCCTTTTCTATTACTCTTGTTACACCATTCTTTGTTCTTTTCCATTTTCTATTTTCCATAGCCAGTTTATTTCGCGGTTGTGTTTGTGATGATAGTTTTTCTGCTGTCCAGAAATAAACATTCAACTATTTTAGACAGTGCACTGTGCATGAATAACTCAGTTAACCCATCCTTGGATAACTGAAAATTGTCTGTAATTGTATTAAATGTAAACAACAACAACTATTTCTTTTGTGCAGATCCATAAATACCTCCAAGCAATTAAGTTAAACTACAACGTTTGGAGAAACTTTCAAATTCAAGTTACAGTACATATTAAGAAATAAAACTGCAATTGAAAATTATATGCATAACTGCAAGCAATTTCTACTTTTGATGGAATCCAGCCTGATCATAAAGCGTTCAAAAACACGTATTTCCCCCGAAAAAATAAATCCAGACAAAAGAACCTCTTGAAAGAACCTCTTGTTGCTAGAAGGAAATGTTTATTTTCTTTTAATGTAAACATATTATAGTTTCATAATTTTATCGCTATTTTGTGTTTCACACAATTTATAATGTATTGAAATATGTACATATTAACAAGGATTTATATATTTCAATAGCATAAAATAATTTAATGTTTGAATAAAAATCCAAGAGAATATTTCATCTATGTCCCACTCATCAAAAATTAAAATACAAATGACAGAAAAAACTAATGTAGTGTAAAAACAAATAAGTTTCATCTTGTTTCTACACCCTTTTCTAATTTATTTATAAGCTCTTTGTGGTATTTGATTTTTATTACCCTATTAATTCCTAGACAAGCACAATAAAAAAGCAAATTTATACACACACTTGAAAAAATACGGTTCTCTTCTTATATCTTTTTGATTTAGTAACTATGTATAACATTTAAGATGTGTTCTGGGCTTTGTGATATTTATGTTTATTACGCAATTAATTTTGGACGCACATAATTGAATTTAAGTACCCTCATAAATCTAAACAACTAGTTTAATGATTATTATTCTTCTAAAGATCGCAAAGCGATGTTTTATTTTGAGAATAACTTGCATAAAAGCCTACGTGAATATTAGAAATAATTATGAAATATTTGCAACTTGCCGCTCTACAGTTTTGAGATTTTACGTCCAAATATATTAATACTGAGAAGTTTTCATAATAATATTTTACAGACAGATGCCTACATTTAAAAAAAGATATTAAATTAATCTTATGTAAAGAAATCTTGATGGCATAAACGCTTCAGGGAAGTTCCCAAAAAGGCATGGATGTCTACAAATGTATGGTGTGTTTCCAGCATGGGGCAATTAAAATAACAACCAACAGACCTTCCTTTTAAGAGATTGGTAATAGGAAAAAGGTGTTGGAGACTCAGGCTGTTTTCCATCAAACTAGGAGAGGAGCTGGGAAAACCCATTTTTTCGTATATAAGATGCCCGGTACTTTGGCCAATGATAGTCTCTCTATATCAAAATAAGTACCAAGATGGGAAATCCGTATTTTGAGAAAAAGAACGCAAGAATAATTGAAAAGGACAAGTTCCCTAGAAGAATCAGACAGGTTCTCAAGAATCTGTCAGAACGTCTCGTCTAGACAAGTTCTCAACCGGAGCTGAGAACACTGATATTGTCATACTCTCCCTCATACTGTAGAGACATTAGGTATTTATTGAAAGCAGGAGATATGAAAAATGAGCAATGCTCTCGCCTGGACTACTCGAACCACAAATCTCTCGACACGCGCAAGGCGCGCACCGAGAATTGCACTACACCACAAAGGCATGCTAAGAAGGCGATAGAAATACCTTATATACCCCCTTTTAAAGGGCGACTCGGGACTAGAGGACCCCCATCGCCAAATTCTTTTAGTAGAGGATCATCATCCACCACCCTTTTTAGTTCCGGCGCTACTGTAGAGACAAAAGGTATTTTTTGAAAGCAGAAGATGCGAAAGATGAGCAATGTCCCGACGGGACTCGAACCTCGGACCTCTCGAATACGCGTTAAGTGTGCTGACTATTACACCACGAAGGCATGCTAAGAAGGTGGGAGAAATAGCTGAAATTATAAATAAGTTTATGCGTTGATATACAAATATGTTCACGTGTTGATATTATGGAACTCCAGTTATAGTACTCCTCCGTGTCCGTTTTGGGTACATACTCAGCTTACTCAACTAAACAGTTGGAGCGTCTTTTTAGCATCCTTTTAGCTCGTACGCCACTATACAGCCATTAGAATATATTTGGAAGCAGGCAATGTCAAAAATGAGCAATGCCCTCGCCGGAACTCTTTAAACGGCAATTGGAGATTGGGAGACCAAATCGTCAAATCCTGGTGGTGGAGCACTATCATCCACCACCTTTATTAATACGCGCACTGTAGAGACATTAGGTATTTTTTTAAAGCAAGAGAGATGAACAATGAGCAATACCCTGGCCGGAACTCGAAAACGCGCCGAGCGTGCTGAACACTACTCCACGAAGGCATGCTAAGAAGGAGGGAGAAATACCTTATAATATGATAGCAAAGTATTTGTCTAACAACAAGCTCTCTCCGTCTAAATTGGGTAATAACTGCGCGCACTTGCACTGCCAAGTATAAAATGCCCTGTATTTTGACTCAAGGCAGGATTTTTGTATTAAATTTGGGAGGTTTACAAACTCGTGCTGTCATCTATAAGATCTCCAAGGGTCAATGATAGGATCTCATTTTCAAAATTGAGACGGAATTGTGTAAAACCATATTGTGGCATACAGATGCACAATGCTTTGGCCAGTGATAGGCAATCTGTGTCAAAAATGATACGCAGATCTTAACACTCATTCTGCCACCTATAAGATATCCAAAGATTGGCCAACAGGTTTTCTCTCGCTACATAAGGACTGAGCTGAGTAAACGCGCATTCTCACGTACAGAATGCACAACATTAAGAAATGAGCAGTCTTGTAATATCATCGATGAGATGCCCAAGGCTTTGAACAATGACAGCGCTCTCTATCCAATTTGGAACTTGAATGAAACTGTACTGTCGCAAGCAAGATATCTAAGTCTTTCACTAATAACATGCTGTCTCAATCAGGATTAGGATGCAGCTAAGAAAAAGAATGTGTCTCTCCTATAAGAAGACCAAGGTTTCGATCAACGATAGATACTTTCTTTTTCTCTTGGAGATGACAAGTTCAAAGACTTGATTTGGTGGTAAGATGCTTTCAAAAGTTTCCAACAGAATTACCATTCGAAAACACTTATTTGAAAATACGTTTCATGACCCACTGACAAGCAATGATCAGAAACACCAGTAAAAATTAGTATACATAAAACATGTACATAACACAAACCAGTTATAATGATTTAGATCTTTACTGTCACTTCTCATTTCAGTTTTCCTATCAGAATACAAATCAGGTTTAAGAGTATTTAAGACGAGGTTTCTGGATTTTAAGAAAAACAGCGTTATCGCCTCTTAAAACCATGTTACTCTAGGTTTCTGCTACCTCAGATAAGATTATATTATTCTATTTGCGTTATAACTGCCTTTATTTTAAACTGTTACGCCAGTGAGACCTTTTTCAATGAATTTTGTGTTAAATCCATTGCGTAGATTCGACAACTAGACTTCGTTTTAAATTTGAAATTCACTTTAACTGTATCCCCACAAGTAGTGGTTGATTTTTAAACACGAAACGCCCAATTTTTGTCAAGTTATGATTTAATCAGAAGGTTTGTTTTCAAGGCTTGTTAAGACCTTCAGCTCTTTTCAAACACAGCTATAGTGCGCTCTACGTCTGTTAAGAGTTTAGACTCAATTTTTGCTACTAACGAATACCAAACTGTACAAAAAGTGTACTACAATCGCTCTAAATATTGTTCTGCCAGTACTGAGAATATATCTTACATCCTGGAAAAATTCGTTGCTACTTCCCTTCCCTCTCTCCTCCGAACCAAGAAAGAGTCTGCAGCTATGTAGATTTGCATTTTCTTACGTACCGTATGTTCTGGCGTATAATACGAAACGGTGTATAACGCGCACCTACAGTTTCAAACTACAGTTTTTAATTTGTAGGTATATCCGTCGTATAACGTGCACTCCTTTCTTTATGAGGAAACATGAAACATGATAAGTGAGGCTTTTGCTTCTTAAAGTCGCTCGAAGTCGCTCGTTCGAAACTTTTTCCCAAGCTTTCGCACAAGGGTAACCTGAATTGACAAACATACTGGGAACAATACGTGTGTGACTGATGTGAACAGCCCATAAACGGTTAAAATAAACCTCAGGTATAGAAAAATCTCACCTAACCATAGTGCTTTTCCCACTTAGCGGACGGAAAAAAATTAAACCAGATAGTTGTAACCAAATACCAAAATGTAATTTCCCAAATAAGTATCTTCATTCCCATTCACGTGAATGGATGGATGGACGAAAACGTTGAGAAACTGTTCCTAAGAAACGTTTGACGAAAGCTTTAAAGAATCCATAACGCCTTTCAGTTTCGGGCATGTTCAAATCTTGTCTAACAGATAATGCGAATAAATTGCTGAAACAGATATAGCTGTTATTTCAGGCGGAATAACGCAGTTAGTTCAGCCTTTAGACGTGTGTATCAGTAAAACATGCAAAGAACGTTTAAAATAACAGTGGAGTATGTGGATTTTAGAAGGCAAGGAACACTTACAAAAGGAGATGGATGCGCTATGCCAGTTTAGAAAAAGTGTGTGAGTACATGATAAAAGCATGAAATAAAATTAAGTCCAACGGAATTAAAAATCATTTAAAATGTAGTATTTCTAATAATCTAGATGGAACGGAAGATGATTATTGATTCCTGAATCAGAGTAACAGTGGGGGTGAAGATGGAACAGAATTCGATGATGTTCCTGAAGATATAACGAAAGGCGAATACGAAGAACTTATCATGTTATCCGATAAAGAAAAATTTTAAGCTCATATATAAAGTATGCCATTTTTTTTAACAAACAGCATTCAGGTACACTGATCAAAACAATTGGACAGTTCTATATCTCCCGTTCAAGTGGGCCGATTGACGAAATTCAAATTGCGATTTTCACGTCTCGAAAGCGCGACTTAGGATATATATTACATTTATATATAGCGTTGCTGTAATATAGGTATTTTGATAGAAAATCGGACTTTTTCTGAAATGACATGCCAGTTACTTTGCTATTTTGATTCTACGTCACAAATTAGGCTTAAATATTAAATTTTGAAAATTTAGTATGCAATTTGCGGAGACAGTTAAAAATTTATCTTAGCGAAATTTTTTCAGTTTGCGCCAAGAATAATTCACTTGGCGAACTTCATAAATTATAGCAATTTATTTCTCTTTCTGTTTTTTTTCCTCGTACACGAACGGAAAAATGTGATCGTTCTTATTTTCAAGTAATTTTAACAAAGTGCGTAAATCACATTTGGCGTTATTATCGTTTATAAAAATATGCTAAATTTCAAAACGTGCCAGTATCTAAATTCAGGCATATCTTACAAAACTTTAAATAACAAATTCTTATTCTTTGCAGGTGTGCCTAGAAATACATCAACTTTGAGATGATGTAAAAATTTTATAATTTATACATCAAAATTCTTTTCGAAAATTTTATAAAAATTATTTAAAAATACAAATTTAAAACGTAAATCATAAATTGGGGAAATTTATTTGAAATGAACCTAAATTTTGAAATGCGAAAGAGAAAAATCAAATAAGTAATAAAAAAGAGAGATATTACCAAATATATACCAAATTCAATTAATACTGAAGTGCTAAAAGTTAGAGAGCTAATTTTTTAAATTCTAATACTACGATTTTTACAGAACTGGCCAGTTTGGCATAATTTGAGTCATAGAATCGAAATATGAAAAACAAGCGTCATGTCATTTCAGGAAAAGTCCGATTTTGCGTCAAAATACTTATATTAGAACAATACTATATAAAAATCTAATAAATATCTATAAAAATCTAATACATATCGTAAGTTGCGCCTTCGAGACATGAAAAACTGAAGTTGAATTTCGTAAATCGGCCCAATAGAACAGGAGAGATGGAACTGTCCCCTTTTTTTTTATTTTGCCTAATGTACATGAAGAAATCTAATTTTTATATACTCAACTTTTCCTTATTTTCAAATCTATCATTTTTACATTCAGCGAATAACGCAGACACGTAAATTTCGATCTTAATTTTTGTACTAAAAGTGCGCGTTATACGCCAGAATATACGGTATATTTTCCTCCTCATATGGAGTATTACCTTTTGTTTTATACGCCTATATTACATATTGCACATAATTTTCAGACTTCTGCAGTTAATAATGGATAGCTGTGTTGTGCAATATACTTCCCTCAATATAATTTTTGTTGTTGCTCTAATACATTGCTCAGTATACAAATATATTACTTAATATGTAATTTTATGTCTTACTTCCAACTGCATTCCCTTGGAAATTTTTATGTAAACATAACACTATGCCTACTGATACAATTTGTGTCTTTTTGATAAAAAGGTACAATAATGTTACTCCTCCTTAGGGTCGAAAGAGCTAAATAACGGTCTCCCGCCAGCTGTTGTAACTCTAGGTCTGCCTGAAAGATGTCTTCTAGACACAGAATACTCGGATTCAAACTGATTCTGGATTCGGTGAACCATTGAAGATCAATGCTCGTGAACAGAAATTACAATTTTTGCATTTTTCACCAACTCCTACATAAATATTCATTTCTATAAAATAAAAGTGGTAGCTATAGTTTTTTCTTATATTTTCTTAAATTTCGTCACTGTCATGCATATGAAGTGTGAATTTAAACGTTACTGACATTTTGTAATAGTAAGTTTTGAAAAACATGTTGGTCCTTTTATTTCTATCCTTAACTTTTGGAGGGCAGTGTGTAGTTCCAATAACGGGGCTTTGGCTCAAAAAGCTAAGCAGTGGATGACTGCCCAATTATCGAAGGAATAAAAAGAGAACATCAGTAGTGTAATCAGTCTAACCTATCCAACTTCTTTAGAATAAAGATTTATCAGAAATTGGTCTTTTATGATTTTATCAAATTAATTTAATTCTATTTCATTTATTTTAATATGAGTTACAAAAATACGTTAGCTCCTTGTCTCCATTTAATATAAGATTTGATGCTAGTTAGAGTATATGGTATTAGTATCTTCTGGATCATTAGCCGAATTTCAAAGTAATGTGCATTAATGTTTAGCACTGAATAAATCTTATGATCTGTGTTTATTTATTTATTTTTATTTAAATCTTGCTATCTGTGTTCATTTATTTTTATTTCAATTTATTATTCATTGATCTGTGTTCATTTATTCATTATTATTTTTTAAACCTCTTATTTCTCATATCATGTTATTCTAATAAATAACTTCTAGCTTTTCACAGTTCCTTATTTTAAACTTCGTGGAATGTAGAACTTAAACAATTTCTGCAAATGTTAACAATTTAAATGCGTTTCGAGCGTTAATTTAGGAAAATACGTAAAGGTCTGATGCCACAAGTAGTTATTTTTAAATTTCAATCAGTTTGCTCATTTAATTTTAATCATCAGAGGCTTGATGGAAAACGTTTAACGGATTCGCAATGTTGTTTAAACGAAACATCTGTAAATTAGTTATATCGGAGCCACACATTGCGAAATGTATTTCTACTCTTTCGAAATTTGGACTGAATTATTAACATTTTTTTACGTTTATCCAAGTAATAGATTTGGAAGAAGAAGAACAAGATGCAAAGTGTAAATACTTTTTGCAAACTCAATTAACAAAATGTTTTTAAAAATATTCAGAAACTAATTTAGCTGTAGAGAATTATTTTTATTTTTTAATTATTTTTTTTACTCAGAATAGAAGAGTTTATATCAGTCGCCTTCGTATTCCATAGGGTTTTATTGAAAATCTACGCCAATATAATCGCTTTTTCCACTTACGTTTCATTGACACTATGAGAAAGCATAAATCGCTTGCTCGTATGGCGCTAGTTTTTTAATTTAATTACTTATCTATATTGCAAACGAGGCAGACTGCTCTTTATTAAAGCGAAGAGTTTGCCATTCTCTTGAGGTTTTGAGACAATCTCTACAAACTTAAAAGAGTCTGGTAATTAAATCACTTAAATCCTTTATGATTTTTGCTTCATTATTTGAAATATTGCCGTTTAATTTCAAAATTAAAAAATGCATTAATATGCATGTGACAAAAACACATTTGTTCTTCTGATTTCCTTACTTAATTATCCATTGGAATCCCTGAAGCTTAAAAAATCTTTAAAGCTTTAAATCTAGTTGTACGTAAATGAAATAATAAAGAATCATTTTCAAAATGCTTTTTCTTATCTTTAATTGAAATACGAGTAATATTTCGTCTTTGGTCACTTAATAAAAAGAATTTCTCTTCAGTCTATTCAACATGACGCAATTCTGTCTCGAGAGAAAATAACTCAAACAAAAGTACGTTCACCAAAAAGAATAAATAAATAAAATGAATGTCCTATGTTTTTAATCCTTAATGTGATTTACGCAAGTTTTTAATAACACCCTGAGCTTCTTACTATGAAAATGAGTTATTAAAGAGAATTTTTTTCTTATATGACGAACCCTTTCAGCCATTATTAAGAATTAGAATGCTTTTTCTTTTAAATTTCAGTCAGTCACAACAGGATTAGTTAAATCTCATTTAATCTCTTCGCTCATGTTTCTGTCTAAACTACTTTCGTTAGTACTATTACAAACACTGCTTTATTGCAATGGTTTTTATTATCTTTTCTAAATAAAGGCAAAGGAGATGTATATCTCACTTACAGTGACGTTAATCTCTTATTTAGATTGCATTTCTATAAGCAATTTTCGCTTATAGATGTTGCAATCTAAGCAAACGTTGCATTTTTCAGCTATCGAGTCAAATGTCATATATGGCTTAACGTGGGTATCATTTATTTGAGTATAGGTATATATATCAATATTAAAATCTCACCTCTGTAAATAGACTACTTGAATAGAAGATCAAACCTCTCTGGACTCGAGTCTAGTTGTCTTAGAGAAGATTCTCGCTATATATTTTTATTTAAGTCTCATAAGTTACATATTTACAAATTTAGTAAATATATTTTTCGTGGATGAAAACATACAAATTTTTACTTCCCATTTTAAGACAGTTATCTTCTTGGAGAACATCACCTGCTGTGAAAAAAACAAACTTGTCCAAATTAAGTTGACGTGTAATATTGAGTTTTCAAATGTAAGGTGCGTCATAAAAATGCATATACAGTTTGTTTCCAACCGACAAGGTTACCGTTCTGGGAAATGTAGTGCTACAGTCCAATATGAAAAAAAAGTATACTTTCTTATCAAACTTAATGTTCCAAATGATATATAAGTAAATATTGAAAATGGTGGTCTTCAGCATCGATACATTTCTGAGTCACCACTGATTACGTACTTCGCCCCAAGGTGTCCAATGGGATTTCTGCCCACACCACTTGAATCTCATTCAAAGTATGTTAAGTGTAGTTTACGACGATACACTTCATCTTTGACTGTGCCGCATAAAATAACCGAGCGGTTAAGGTCTGGAGATCGCGCAGGAATCTCGATTGGTCCCCCTGCGTCCTATCCACTGGCCTGGTATATTTCAATCCAGGTATTCTTGCACATCTCTGCACGAAAAGACGCCATCTGGTTGACAATAAAACATGGCATTACCGCGCATTGCAGAATATCAGAGAAAATAGAATTAACAAGCATTGTTAGGTACCTTGCTTCAATTATATAACCTTCAAAGCAGAAAGGTCCAATAATTACTCTAGGAGACAATCCGCTCTATTGCACCGGGCACATTTACAGCTTTTTTAACAGTGATGTGAGGATTATCTTCAATCCAGTACACACAATTATGCCTATTGGCAATTCCATTAAGTTTAAATGGCGCTTCATCAGGAGAAACAATGTTACCCATAAATCCCGGTTCACGTGTAACCATCTCCTGAACCCACTCATAAAATTGCACCTGAACGCTTTCGTAATCTGTCGTAAACCACATAACCTTGACACATTGGGATGAGTTTCAAGCCCTGTGCATATATATCGTATTAGACATTTTGGTGCAAAGTGCGAAACCAGTCCTGACTCGTACTGAGAAATGCAACGATGCTGAAGATTACCATTTGAGCATTTACTTTAAACACCATTTAGAACCTCCATCTTGACCAGAAAGTAGACTTATTTTTCAAATTTCAGTATACGCAGTCCAACTAGAGCATATGGCCAAATCTATTGCTTGCCTCTGTTAGAGCAGCCCAAGGGCAGTTACCAAAGTACCACTCATGTGTGGGGACTTTTTCCAAGAGAAATTGACTTCTAACCTTACCCGCGAAGCACGTTTCGAGAAAGAAATACGGCCATCAGCAGGCATATTGTAGCAGTTTATTAGGTTAACTTATAACTTTTTACGAGAAGCAGACAAACGCAATTAATCAGTGCATGACCCAAGACATAAATATTGCACAAAATCTTGAATTCTCCAAGATTATAAAGGAAAACATATGAAATGTAAATTAAATAATTTATAAAATTTTAAAGAATATATTCATTTCTTTCTTGTTTGCGTAGACTGACACATATAAACAAGGAACAATAATTTTGGCCGTGTTACCTCCTCGACGTCTGAAATGTTTAGCATTTGCTAAGAAAGTGAAGGCAGCTTTTTATTACTTACAAATGCACACATAAAATGTTCTTTTATAACGTGTACATAAAAATCCTGAATGTCATAGACAAATAAGAAATATCGATAAATTATATCCTTGCTCATGAATAGTTATATCACAATCTTTTTAAATCTCTGTCTACTCGAAATTCTTCCAAGCTATGCAAACAAAAGATTGCTCCTCAGTATTTACATTACATTTCTTTATTCTTATCCCAAATGGCTACGTAAACCTATTTCAAAGCAAACACACACTACGAACAGCAGACTACCGTCACTATCCTTTTCTATGCATTTCTGGCACACGAAATTTAATTACAGGATAGCTCTGTTTACATACAAACTGAGAAGATAGTGGAGTAAATGTTAGGCATTAATTTATCAACAAGTAATTACTACCTCCTCAATAAGAGTTACTCGTGTTGTATTGCTTTAAATCAAATGGCATCCAATAAATTCAATTACTTCTTTGCTCTAGAAATTGCCAATATTATGCGGGTCGTAAATAAATTAAAAGGCTGGATCTAATGTTATTCACCTAGAGGTAAATCGATTCAATAATTCAATTTTCAGAACCAAAGCTCCTGCAAAAAATTCCTTTGCCTTCATTTTCTTTGCCTTAGAATATTCTTTATTTATTTATCTATCTTCAAAGCAATAGAGAATTGAGTTATGAAGAGGTAGTTCGAGAAAATAAATTCGATGTCTTCTCGTTTTGCCGTTAAAAGAGAATGGTTCCTGTTCCCATGGTAACTATAGTTAGAAATACCTTTTCGAAAGAAGCTATCGCCGTATAAATATTCACTATTGGAAAGGCCGTCCCAGATTTTATTTCAAATATATCTATTCTTCTTTGCCCTGTATCATTTTCGTTATAAGTGGTAGAGATTATTTCGTTTCTATATTTTGATGTGTTGGAAGCCTTTTCTGCTATTTCAAGGATGCAGAGGGTAATAGAAATTTCTTCAAGGAAATCATATGTAACGAAATAGAATCGGGACAAAAGAATTTCTACAAGTAATCAGTTTCAAAATGGCAGAAGTTTGACCTTTTTAAAATAAAACACATATTTTACATAACAGACTGACACGTAAAAGGACGACTTTTGCAAAGATTGTTTAGTTTTCATGTATTTGTGATAAAAATGGTTAAGTTAAATAATGATAAAGGTTTCCGCTACTGGAACAACAGATAACGAACTAAATGTTAAAGCAACGAATTATCATTTTCAGCAGCAGAATTAGGCCTAACGTGAGTAAATATGAGGGTCTAGATTTTTGGAGTTCAAATGGAACATTCTTCCTCAGCTGCGGAAGTAAAAAATGACGAAAAATAAGCACATGACCAAAGTTAGAAGAGCAGAAATTCAAGCACGTTTTGATAAGTATTATGGAACAAAGTCACTGATGCCAGGTACCGAGCGAAAAGTGAACAAAAAGTTTAGAAACAAATGAAAGGCTGATGGTAGAACAGGATTATAACTGAAAATCATAAACCGTAACCGAAAGGTTACACAGTTAAAACCTGCATTCTTCGGTAAATAAGTAAAGGTTACATAGTTACGTAAAGTAATTCGTTCCCATTAGGATGCCATTACTGTGCTAAAAATGGAACCTTGAAAGTTAATATAATTGTGAAAAAGACAGCAGTTCACCCTTCCTGCTTAAAGCATCCAAAATTTTAAACATTTCTCGAATCAAGTGGAATTTTCTTCAAGTGGATCATTGGTATTCAAAGATATTCATTGGTATTTTCAAAGATAAGTTTAAAAATTTGTTTGACAAAATGTAGTCAGTCATTTCTTGTGGTTCCTGTTTTCCTTGTTTGTAAAAGTTCTGATTTCGCATTTTGCCATTTTTATGCATACGGCGTAATGGAAATTTTCTGCTGCTTTTTTTCTGATGCTGCAAAGAACTTTACTTTAAATATTCTTTATACTATTTTATTTACACTATTTTGGCAGGCTGAATATGTATGGGTAGCGTCTTAAAATTTCCAGAAGTGCAAACAATTTTAAATAGATTTATACATTTTGGTACCTCTGCTAACTTGTGATGATCAGAAACATATCTATTGGCTAATTACGGTAATTCGATTTTACCAAGCTCCTGACAATGATGAATTTGACAGTGATAAAACGATTATAACTATTTCATTTTTATGTAAATTATGCTTTTTGATTTATTTTAGTTCTAAAATTTTAAAAACTAATCTTCATGCATAAGTCAGTCTCAACAAACAAATCATTCATTCGCTAAGTTTGCATCTACTTTATTTCATGCTTTTGATAACAATTTAAAATTTCAAAAATATACCTGTTTAGTTATAATTAAACGTATTTAATTTTATATATATTTAGCTTTATATGTATTCTAAATAAGCAAGTAAAAGCAAATTAAAAAGCAAATGAGCTTGCGCTAAAGCTGCAAAGTAATAAACCAATAATTCATAATAATTTCTAATAATATACTTTCCATATACTATCTCCAAGAAACAAAAGTTCAATTTGGAACCCTGAATCATAAAAAGGAAAACTTTTTAGTCAGAATTTCAATTAGTATTTTCTAAACCTCCTTTGCTTCAAAAACATAAAAATCTGAAAAAAAATCTTAAAGGGCAAAAATGCCAAAATCAAAAGTAAAATTTTTTAAGCATTGAAAAATTAGTTATTGTCATTCATCGCAGATTATTAGACTAATAAAGGCGAATAAACCAATCTACGATCACTTAGCAAGAACTAAGTGAAGACAGAGTGTTTCGTCTTACTCCCAAGCAAGTATCAATTTTTTGTTTTGCTAGATCCAAATCAAAAGCCACAAGTAATACTCAATCAAAATAAAGACATTAGTCCGTTTAAGCCAAAGAAATCCTGTTAATCAAAATAGATAGCAAATAATCTTTAAAATTAAAGTTGCTCACTAAGAACACAAATAAACTGGATCCTTACTTTAGAAGACATATCCCCGACACTCTCATTTCCAAACTCAAATACAAAAGTAAAAATAAGAGTATACATTTAAGAACATTGAAAAGTAATTCAAATTCATAAGATGATTAAAAATGATATGATCCTTAAAATTAAAGTTAAAAGCAGTAGTTAATTAGACATCTAAAAATCAAACTAGGAGGTTAAAATTAACTAACGTACGTGCAAAATTTTGAAACCAAATGACAGGAAATGCAAGTATTAACTGATTTAAATTAAAAATATTGTCGTAAAGTGCAGTTCTCTGTTTAAGAAAGTTTAGCCTTAAATTAGGAAGAAAATTGGAAGGTTTCCTGGAGATAATACATAGAGAGTAGGCTGTTAATAAAATAGCACTAAAAGCTGCTATTAGTTAGAATATAAATTCTAAATAAAAGTAATTAAAAGTAAATTAAGAAACCTATGACTCAAAGCTGCAAAGTAATAAATCAGTAATTCATATAATGTTTTCCTTTTCATAATTCAAAGTTTTAAATTAAATTTCTGCTCTTTGGAGATGGTATATGGAAAGTTTTCTTATTATAAATTATTGTTGTGTAGCGAAATTAATTTAATTAAGGAATTATTGAGTAATTAAAATTAAACCTTTCATATTCCAAATTTAACATAGGTTTATCATATGCAACGTAGGTTTTACTTAATTTCCGTGTAATTTTGTTTTATCTTAATTTTGGTTTTCATACTTAAGTTTCTACCTTCTTAACTTTCGTCATTTGCGGAACTTGTAAATGGGAGACAATGGAACTTTGTGTGTTTTCCATGTAATATTTCAATTTAAAAATACTTAAGTTGTGTTCACATGCAGAAAAGTTTTATCTTCAATTTGAGACTACTTTCGAATCAATTGCTAAATTCATTTTTGAGTTATGGCAATTTATTTCATTAATTTTTCTACTTTTGTGGGATGGGGATGAAATTCTGGAGTTCGACTTCTTAGTTGCTTCTTTCCCATTGATGAGAGCAATTCCGGCGGAGAAGTTACATGTTTCAACATTCCACTCTCCCCAGTTGTTAGTTTGGCGATTGTAGATTAAATGGTTGAACTGACCAGGAGAAAAGTGTGAAATTTTACGGGGGTGTAAAGCGGTGTTTGACGAACGAGTTTTTTCACCATTATAGTGAAGTTTGGCGATTTCTGGAACTCCTTTCTAACAAAAATGCGTTGCAGGTGTCACTCGCACTCTTTTTGCGCTTTTTTACACTCTTTTGCACGCTCTTTTCTCATGCAGTTCTGAGAGAAATTCGTCGTATTGAAGTGGGGCTTATTGCTTCCTTTTTCAGAAGTATGTGTCAACCTTAAAATCTTCGTTTACTTGCCTCCTTGGAGGTTGTTTCCATTTGGGGTGAAATTGAATAAAATTACGAGCTTCTAAAGGCAAAGACTGCCCAATCCATTTAACGGTACTATGATTCTAAGAAAACTCTTTTCTGTTGAATTCTGACACTCGCAACCGGGCCTAGATGAATGTCTACGTCTCCTATCTACCTGTTGCTGCTCCCATACCTTTTGATGCTGATCTGAATGATTGCTTTGGATTTTGATGCTGATCTGAATAATTACCATCACGCTTTTGGTACAGGAGTTTGACCCTTTGAGTCCAGTATTCCTAGTTTGGCTGATACTCTGACGAAGATTTCGACTACTCTTCGCTTCTTCAACAAGGCTTAGGAGCGTTTAACTCGTCACAAAAGTGTTCCTGTTCAAACATCGTAACCTGAGGGGTCAGCCCAGCTAACTTAACACCGGCGGCTTCATTATTCTAGAAAAGGGAACTGTCATTCCGTATTTCTCAGATAAGATTTCCTTTATTTTTTAATGCCCTCTTACTTCATTTGCTCGTAACTTAAGGATAATAGGCTACTATAAATATTCACCATTTCATAATTAACTACAAAATAGATTAGAGTACTGAAAAGAGGTTTTCCCTTATTTAAAAATATAAATCTTTACTGGCTCAATTTTAGACTGATTTTTTTTTGTTTTAAAGAATTGAATTATTGAGGAATTTAAAATCTTGTTTTTTCTTTGTTGAAGATATTTTCTTGCTGAGGTTGAAGTAATTGGAATCTGTAATAGATTTGTTAAAGTTTTTTTAATACTCTTAACTTACCTAAAAAGGGGTGGTCTCAGTTGAAACTCAGTTTAATGAAAAATTAGGAGGGAAAATTTATTTGATTAATCTAAATAGTTGAATTCATTTTTCTGTGCAATAATAAATGTAGTTGAAATAACTTGTTATGAAATGAAATAGTTGGCTTATGAATTTTTAAATTACTACTGAAATGAAATAGTTATGATTTTTTTTAATTAGTTGTTATAGAAATTTGAAGTTGTTTATTTTCAAATTACTGAATTGTTAAAACAAAATGTTTCACTGTTAATGTTATAATTTTCTTAGATTATTTTCATTCTCCGGGGAGATGAACGATTTTTTTTATTTTATTGATATTGATTCACTCATAATTTGATCTATTTGGAAAATAAATACTAAGGTGTTTCTTAAAATTTAATATTGATTATTGCGATTTTTGTTACGTTTATGTTACATATTTTCAAATACATGATCTATCTTAAAATTTAATAGCATCAAGGTTCGTAGCGCTGTTGATACCAATATTCACAACACAATATTATCTTTTAATTAGTTTTGAGGCAAATTGTTAACTTTGTTCGGTGGCGTCCTCTCCCAAAAGGCACTACCCAACATTATTATGATTAGCTTTGTATATACAGGGGTTGGACAAAAATATGGAAACACCTTGTGAAATGCATGTTTGAAAAGAAAGATTGATTTTAATGAAATATGTAGGTAGCGCTGGCGTTTTTGACTACTGACGCCACCTATACGACTTCGTAAATGTGCTAAACAGTTTAGTTGTTGTCGGAGTACTGTTATGTGAGGTTGTCATTGCATTATGTCAGAGTTAACAGACTTCGAACGTGGGCAAATTGTTGGAGCACGTATGGTAGGTGCTTCCGTAAGCAAGGTAGCCGAGGTGTTTAGTGTTTCAAGAGGTACTGTATCGAAGATTTATTCCGCATATTTGAAAAGCGGAAAAACATCATCTGCTAAATCACAGTGCGGACGAAAGTGTGTCCTGAGTGATCGTGACAGACGATCATTAAGGACAATTGTGACGAAAAATAAGAAGACCACAGCTGCAAAAGTTACTGCTGAAATGAATGTTGTGTTACCGAACCCTGCGAGTACCAAAACAATTAGAAGGGAGCTTCATAAACAGGGAATTGCTGGCTGTGCTGCAATTGAGAAGCCACTCATCAGTGATGCTAATGTCCGTAACAGGAAAAGGTGGTGTTTAAGTGATAAAGCCAGGACTATAGAGCAGTGGAAGCGAGTAATATGGTCTGACGAGTCTTCTTTCACATTGTTTCCCACTTCTGGCCGAGTTTACGTCTGGAGAACGCCATCTCAAGCCTATAATACAGACTGCTTGTTGCCAAGAGTGAAACATGGCGGGGGTTCTGTTATGGTTTGGGCAGCCATATCGTGGTTCTCTGCTAGCCCCATGAAAACTGTGTCAGGGCACATGACTGCCAAGACTTATGTGAACATTTTGGCCGATCAAGTTCCTCCCATGGTACAAACTTTGTTCCCCGATGGTGATAGTGTCTTCCAAGACGACAAAGCCCCTGTTCACACAGCTCACATTGTCCAGGACTGGTTTTCTGAGCACGAGGATGAGTTGTCCCATCTCCCCTGGCCACCACAGTCACCAGACCTGAATATTATCGAACCTTTGTGGTCTACATTGGAACGGAAAGTGCTTTCTCGTTATCCACCGCCAACATCGTTATCTGAACTTGCCACCGTTTTGCAAGAAGAATGGTACAATATTCCCTTGGCAAACAAACAGGAACTGTATTTATCCATTCCGAGAAGCCTGCAAGGTGTTTTGGATGCCAACGGGTTTCCTACACCATATTAAGCAAAGAAACATGTTTTTTAAAGGTGTTTCCATATTTTTGTCCAACCAGTGTATATAAGCTTTATATATAAATTATTCGCTTTATATATACAGGGTGTTTGAGCAATTGGGTAACAAACTTTCGGGAGATGTAGAGTACACCTAGGCGATGGAAAATCACATAATATTGCATGGTCGAAACTATTTTTCTGGCCGTGGTAGTGATGACACAAAACAAGGGAAAACATCTACCCGAGCAGGGTGAGAACTAATGTTTACTATTCTCAGTGCAGCTAAAACGTTGGGAATATCAAAATGTTTGCCTAAATTAACAGCCTTGATGTACGTCTCTACCTGAATGCAATGTACCCTCAATAATGGATGGGCAGGAGTGGTCCAGTGCTTTGGCCAGCAAGATCACTACACTTCGCCTGCACTGAGAACTTTCTCTGGGGGGGCTACATCAAGACACTGGTTTACGAAACGCCCGTTAACACTGCTCAGAAACTTGTTGGACGCATCGTGGCAACTGCTAGGGAAATCCAGGATGTCCTGGGGTGTCAATGGACAACATTTCCAGAGAACCAGATCTTCTATGCGCCGGATATTTGAGTCCTGTATCGCGATCCGATGTGATAACTTCGATGTCGTAAACTTTAATTCTTTCTCTGATGAAGGGATGGGTGCCAGTGACTCGTAAATTGTAAATTGTGGCAGAGCTAGGAATATTGGTTGCTCCACATTACAGATGCTCTACAATAATCCTAAGGTCTTTCGGAAGTCACGAGGCTTCCGTCTTTCTAGAAAACTACTACACGTTATCTATATATACGCACTTAGGGTAAATCATACATTATCACTGCGCTTATACACTGGGTGAAATATATTAAGAGAATTTTCATATTTGATCTACGATTTCCGGAACTACTGGACAGATTTTAATAAAATTTGGTGCGAACATAGGTTGATATAATACAAACAAAATAAACATTCAACAGTTATAATAGACACACATGTTCGTGTGTAACACTGTTGGGAGTCTGAAGGTCTAAAACAGCTGTCGCAGAAGACACAAAAGAAATGGGTTAATAGAGGGCATGGTCCCCTCTTACAGCCATACAGGCCTCGCAGGGGATGTCATACTGGAAATAAGGCAATTTACGAATGCCTGTAGCAACTGGTGCCACTCATTCAGCAACGTTGTTTTCAGTTCCTGGATGGTTCTCGGAGATAGGTTTCGTGTTGTAATTTCCCTCTCCAGTGCGTCCCAGACATGCTCTACAGGGTTGAGGTCTGGAGATATAGCTGGCCAATCCATCCGGCGAATATCCTCACTCTCGAGAAATTCGCCGACCAGAAGAGCTCTATGTGGCCTCTCGTTATCAGCCTGTAAGATGAACTCGGGGCCCATTGCTCAACGGAAAAGGCGAACATAGGGCTCCAAGACCTCATCCCTATACCTCACACCAGTCACAGAGCCCCTGTCAAAGACTTGGAGAGGTGTGCCGCTATCCAACATTATGCCTGCCGAGACCATTACACCGCCATCGCCATAATTGCTGATTTCGCGGACATTGGAGGGTAGATAGCGGGTCTTTGGCTCTCTGCATATGAAGGTTCGGTGAGAATCACTGTTTAAGCTAAAACGGGACTCGTCGGTGAACAGAACTGTCGCCCATTGCTCCGTATTCCAATCACTATGCTGCCTGCATTATGCTAATCGGACCCTCCTGTCCGTAGACGTGAGCGGGACGCAAACAGCCGGTCGTCTGCCAAACAACCCTCTCTCATTGTCTTTTGGAAACAGCCACGCTTATTACACGGGTTCCTGTGGCTGCATATAGAAGCTGTAGCCCCTATGTTACGCCTCGCTAAAATGAACAAACAGCGATCTTCTCTGGCCGTCGTGGCTCTTCGACGACCTTGCCCAGGCTTTCTCTCGATGGATGCAGTATTCTGGAATTGTTTCGATAGGTTACACACGACGTTAAAAATTAAAATTGCACGCAAATTATGAAACCACTTCCCCGTTGCCGATTCATCAAAATCTGTAATACATTAGCTCAAGACTGAAAAAAGTGAAAATGGACGAAAAAAGTAGTTAATCTTATAAGGTATTTCTTCCCCCTTCTTCGCATGTCTTGGTGGTGTAGTGGTCGCCACGCTGGGCGCGTATTCCAGAGGTCCGTGATTCGAGTCCAGGCGAAGGTGTTGCTCAATTTTCTTCTCTCCTGCTTTCAGAAAACCTAATGTTTCTACACTTAAATAAACAATTCTCTATCTCGTTTATTCTGGTCGGAAATGGGAAATAAGAGAGAATAGCAAAGTTTTAAAAAAAATAAGCTTTAGTGAGACCTAAAATCCTTACAATTTAAGTAGAGCAATGGCATTTTCTTTCAACTTTCGCCAATCAATGAATGTGCTAAAGTGTTCATTGAAAAAGTAATTATACCTCTTTAAGTGTGTCTTAGTTGCTAAGGACATGAAGTTACAGCACTTCAGTAATTTACTTATCTCATTCATCATCTAATTAGTAAAAAGGCACAACCTGGAGCACCTCTTGAAATGGCTTGGTTTATGCTCTCCAAAAACTTTTGTCAAAACCTGCTGCATCTAGCATATTAATTAAACTTCTCAATTCAGTATCTTTGATCATTCTATTCAGGCTTAGTAAATTTCTTTTTCTGAATTTCCCTTACTTTTGAGCACTAAATACGTAATATTCCAGTTACTCTCATTATTACGATCATTACGCATTATAAATGAATGAAAAGTCATTCCCACATTTTTTTCAGCTAAAAAACTCTCTTTCGATGAACAGAACGCATTTGTGCAAGCAAAAAGGGCTTATTCGCTTATGTAGAAAACTTTCAGGTTTTTATAGCAATAAAAATTCAGTATATTTTTCAGAATCTTCTTTTAGGTATTTTATTCTATTCACGAAGGTTTCTTTTTATCATAACTATTTATTTATTTATTATTATGTTTTGTTCTCTTTCGGTTCTCTTAGAAAAGATATTTCTTTTCTCGTGGCATTATAAAATAGTTCGTTTTTCTGCCCTAAAGCGCTACTTTCGAGATTTCATAAACACTGCTAACTAAAACATTTTTGTTTACAAATATATATTTTTCGAGCTGCGTTACTTTCTCCTTTAAATTCACTTTAATTTATAATAGTAATAGGAAAAAAGAGTACGGAATTACGGAATCGTTTTTTGAAACTTTCCTACGCTTTTCTTTCATATTTTGCACTGATTCCAATAGAAAAAAGGCCTCTTTAAAATTAAATAAGAATTCTAGACGTTGAAGTACTCTAAAATTCCTTTGATTCAATAAAAGGGATAACATTAGATAAATCTCACTGGAATTCGTATTTTTATTGAGAAAAAAAGAAAGGAAGAGCGAAAAACTTTTCGAGAATGTTTTTTATTGATTCTCATTTTCAAATAAAAACGCAACATATGCGCCTTTGTAACTCTGGCTAGAATGTATAACATTTTACTTGTGTATACCACATTTTGCGTAAGCATACAGAGCGTTTTGAATTTGCTTTTTTATTACTTAAGTTAAGTAATAAAATTGCAAATATAAATAAGTTAACATAAAAGTTTATAAGAAATTTTAACAACACAGGAACATTTGGATCTATTATCTTGTAGAGACATTAGATTATTTAGAAACAGGAGACGAGGAAAATGAACAATGCCTTTGCCGGCAATCGAACCACGGACCTCTCAGTTACACGTCGATCATGCAGACCACTACACCACGAAGGCATGCGAAAAAGGCGGGAGAAATACCTCATATACTCCCCCCTTTTAAAGGGTGATAGGGGTTTTGGGGACCCTATCGCCAATGCGCGGTGGTGGAGAATCATCATCCACCACCTTTTTAGTTCGGGAGCCAGTTGGTCATTAGGTTATTTAGAAACAGGAGACGAGGAAAATGAGCAATGCCTTCGCCGGGAATCGAACCACGGACCTCTCGGTTACGCGTCGAGCATGCAGACCGCTACACCACGAAGGCATACGAAGAAGACGGGAGAAATACCTTATAATCTCAATATCAGTTATATTTTCAGCAAATTAATTGGAAAAGATACTTATTATTTATTTAGTATGAAACCTCTGAACATCTACTATGCACATGTTTTTCATTTTTGAAACAGAAATTTAAATTTCAGCTTCCTATTAATTCTCTTTTTCAAATGGAAATGAAACATACCTGTCTGTTACTCTAAACATAGTGTATTAAATTTGCTACTTAATTAACCTGTCTACCATAAATGTTGGTTGCGATGGAAGTTGGCGTTGGTTCCGCCAAAGTTGCGCCAATCGTTTCAGCAGAATTCTGAAGAAACTGAAGTAGCTCTTATCTAGTAAGCAACCATTATTCGACCTGTTCCGTTTTTGCACATCGTAAAAAGGCATTCGGCGACTTTTATTATATTGTTAAGCCTTTGGACTTTACTGGAACTTAGATTTGAAACACTATGCAGACAAAATTCCCGCGGGTAATATTTCAAATCTGTTAATGCTTTGCTGACCATATCCAGCTGTTCGTTTCCCCATTCAACGGATGTCCTTTCTCTCGGCTAACGGTAAATGAATTAAAATAGCACATACATGTACAATAATACATATATGATTGTACAGCTCCCAAACCATGTGCAATAAAAATGTAGG
>KK122371.1:340996-355185 GCA_000611955.2 Stegodyphus mimosarum
GCATATTGTGTCAATCTTCTCCATAACTGATGCCAGAATCGGGTAGAGGATATCCAAGTGAGGCACTTACCTCAAGTGAATAACTATAAGGCTAAAAATGACTATAACTAAGAGAACGGAAGTAACATTTCTGACTCCGTCTTTTTATGTAAAATGAAAACAACTGTGAAATAATTTCGTTAATATCTGAGGGTAAAGACAGATGAGAAGCGGGATGGTTAACTAGAACTGACATTTTTTATGAATGTGAAAAGCCTCTAGAAAATCTAATTCATCAACGGAAAGTGCTTTTTGAATAATTTTGGCTGCAAAAAAATGGAAAATGTGATTTTATAACCAATGGTATTGGGCAACAGAGAATTTTTGTGTTTCTTTCTTCCTAACGTATGCCTCATATTGTTTAGCGCGAACTTGTAAGGGTCTCTTAGTAATGTAATTAAACCACATCGACAAGGAATCCTGTATATACTTGAGGGGTTCATATCTGGCATGATGCCCTTAATTTCGGAACTGCGAATACTATTGACAGAGGAGAAAGCAACACGAAAGTGGAATTACTGTAAAATGAGTGCAATTTGTTTTTCTAATTGATTGAAAAACAAAAGACCGCCCGGTGGCAAAGTGACATCGTATGCAAAAAACCGAGTTCAAATATTTTAATTTTTAAAGAAGTTACAAGCATTTAAAACGTATAAACGACCTACACTTTGCTCTTTAAATTTTATAGAAAATGTAAAAAAATATATTTCAACAGTTATTTACTGATGTTATAATTTATATATTTGTCCAGAAGTGTTTATTTAAAAAAAAAGGCTAGAAATGTCAGTACTGAGAGCTATGAATTTAACTTTGGTTATGCAAATGCTATACGCGTAGAACAGTAGAAAACAAACTCGTTTTTTTTTTTTTTTTGCAAAAAAGCGTGATCAACGTCGCTTGAACCAAAGCAAAAAGAGAAGATTAGCTGCTTGGGAAAAAACAGAAATGGTAAAAAATATTGTAAAGCATTAAAAGATAATGTAAATGAAACAAATGAAGGTCAAATATATAGTGCGGGTGAATTTTACGTGTTTCATTGGATATAATGCATAAATTGTTTCTACCTATAACCTCGAATCACATACCAATTTGCGATATGTTTATTTTTGTCATATTTAATATTATGAGATTAAATATAGTTAAATGTTACGAAAATGTTATCTAGTGTTTACAAATTCATATTTAAAGTTAATTTGCTTTTTCTAATGACCATGTATTAAAGATAAGTTTGAAGAAAAACATTAAATTCGATTTTCTCCAAACAAATGTTTTCTCCGTTCGTATGTTTTGAAAATGCTCCATGCGACACATTTCTAGTTAAAAATGAATTATAATTGAAAGAAACTATCTTGTTATATGTTACAGTAGATCTGTGTAGGCATGTTTAGACATGAGGTTACTAAGAGGTTTAGACTTGAGATAATGTTTAACAAAAGATGAATTTTTTTCCGAAAACTGGATATAAATTCACAAAAATTCTTTTTAAAAATTTCTGATTCATCATATTCAAAAACGGATACAAAAAAACCTTTGTCAAGTCTTTATAACTAACTAAAAGGAAAAAATATTGAGAATTAGAGCGAAAAGAGCATTTTAAATCTTTAATTAAAATAATTAATTATTTGTTTTAAAAATTTTTAATTTAAAATAAATTGAAATTTTGAACATGTATTTTATAAACTGATGTTATATGTATATGTATAAAATTTCTTGTTGAAAAGAAAAAAAAACTTAAAAAACTAATTTTAAAGTCCACCGTCCTCTTAAGTGCGTCGATAAAGTGAGTAGCAAGTTCGCTTGGGGACTAAACACCGCGCGTCCTGCGCCAAGCGAAGGGGGACGGGGAGCGTAATGGCAAACCACACATTGGGTTGATCAGTGTTAACAAATTTCGCTTACTGCGCATGCTCAATAGTGTACCGTTGGCGTTAGAGAAAATACTGGTGAATAAAAATAAACAACCCTACACAAGTCTGTTCGTCATGTATTCATCTTGTAGGCATTTCATTTTGGTTTATTTTGTTCATAAACATGCCTTTTAATATGAGTTATCTGTAATAATTTCTTTGGCTTTAATTCAGCAATTTAAACTAGATATATTCCTTAAGTTGGTAAAGTACTTATGAATGGAACGCATGGTAAGTAATAGATTGCTTTTATTCCTCAGAAGTAGAATCAATAAACAACACCATGTAATGTTTCCTATTTTGTAATCCTTCTTAAACGAAAATTTGGGGAGTTTACAATTGATATTTACACCTAAATAATGAAGCAACGTAACAAGTTTTAAAATCCCGAACTGAACGTCCACATAACAAAACATCAACTATATATCATATTTATCTTCTTTTGAAATTACACCAAAGTCGTAATTGCGCCCAATTCTCTTCTGGCCATGCGCAGTGTGAGTAATTCGTTTAACATTGTTCAACTGAATGTATGGTCTGCCATTGCGCGGACGGTGCAGCATCCCTCTACCATTATAGTTAATTGAGGGGTCCTGCGACAATCTGACCACTTGTAAAGGGCATGCACTCTGGGGCCCAAAAGGCCAAGCAAGCTGAAAAAGGGCACTGCAGGCCGTTGCCCACTACGGTTGTTGCGCCACTGAGTTTAGTTTAGTTTGACAAAAAAAAAAAGGATTGACAATGGAATTTTCAACATGTCCTAAGACGGGAGGGTGCTTTTTGATGCTTTGAGAGGAAAATTTTTTAACGGCTTGAAAAATTAGGTGAAAAGGTGAAAAGCCTCTGTCAATAGCAAGAGCTTTTAAGTAATTTTGCTCTGGATGAAGAGCCGAACTGGACGACCAAATGGGAGACCACGGGAAACGAAAGAATAAAACGAAGTTAAGTTCTGTTTAGTCGAATTACGTGATTTGAAGTGGGGTAAAAAGCAAACAAATGAAGGTTTATGGTAAAAAGTAGAAATGAAGTTGGACATGTTACGAGGGACTAAGATGACGATTGCCATCGACAGTTATCAGGTACGTGACGATCCACTTCTTTTTCCTCAGCATGCATTTTCGAATGGACAGTGTTGGATCTCTCTTTGCCCAGTGTGTGAGCCATGTGTCAGTTAACTCTAAACTTAAGAGAGATAAAAATTCTCTCTTAGCACTTTGAAAATTAATGAAACGAAGCTAGAGAATTTAAAACACATTTTAGTTTTGTAACATGAAACCAGTTTTAAAAAGCATTTTCGTAATTTCTAGATTCTCTATCATTTTTGCTCTTCCGTGAGACATTTGCGATTTTTCTTAGTTCTTCATTAATTATAATGCCTTGTTGAAGTACATTGCACAATCTATTTTCGGAAATTCCCGCTTTAAATGCAGTTTTTCTCTATCTGCAATTACCAAGAACATTAAAAATTTTTAATTTCTTTTCTTTCAGGTTTGAGCCTTTGCGCTTGCCCTTCTCAATGTATTACAAATTAAGAATACAACAAATCAAAAAAAAAAGAATTCTTTCTTCCAGTAACCCAAATTTCAAAACTTACGTTTCTAGTCAGCAGAAAGATTGCAATTTTTTCTCTTAGTCGATCTCCGATTTCATGATTACAAACAGGACTAATACTTTACTTCAGGCTACAATTATCACGCCCTTTCCATTAAAAGACTCTTAATATGTGATAATGCTAAGAAGCATTTTATGAACTTTTTTATAGCTCTTTGCGAACATAATGTATTTATAAACAGAACATTTTAATTGTGGAAGTCGTCCCGTGTGAACAAAATGCTTTGAGAACCATGTCTTAGCGGTACAGAGGCGGGAGTATGGAAAATTTCGGTCAAACTCACTTTATTGAAGCACTACAGACCTAAATGATATGTCCACGGTCCCCATTATGTTAAATGAGTGAACTACAAAAAGCTTTCATAGATACAAGTAGACTATTCTGACACTGAAGTATCAATTTGAGTTTAAAAAGTGGAATTAATAGACGGCATTTTTTATAGATTATTACATATTTAGTTTGGTTCCTTTACATTTGAACGTAATGAGCAGCTGCATTCATTAATCATTAAGTTTAATTAGCGGCAAGTGCTGTATTAACATTTGTAATAAATAAAAGTGATCACGACAGAACTTTTCAAAAGGTAAAAGCACACCAGTTGTAGATAGTGTTTAGGAGGCAGATACGTTAAGAACAAATGACTGTGCTTCTTCTGCAGAGAATAGAAAATAGTTAAAATCAATAACACTTCGTCTGAATACATTAACTTCATATAACTTCGTAGAGACATTAGGTTATTTCGAAGCATCAGATATGAAAAATGAGCAACGCCTTCGCAGAGAATCGAACCGCGGACCTCTCGGTTACGCGTCGAGCATGCAGACCACTACACCACGAAGGCATGCGAAGAAGGCGGGAGAAGTACCTTATAACTTTATTAATAGCATATTCAGATAAACGGAATTTGCAGAATCAATTATTGCAGCAGATGTGAAATCTTTTCCTGCATTTTTAAAATTGAAAAGATATAACAACTTCCGATGAAGATTTAAATATTTAGGGAAATTATGAACATATCTTCAGCCATCATGTTTCTTTAAAGTGGTCACTTCAAGATCGTTGCCCACCCTTCCCTTTGTGAATGTAACGCGCTACGTCAGCGTAATTATTTTCCCCACCTTATCTGAGACTGTAGTTCACGTGAGTCTTCATTCGTGCGCATCTCATGAAGAGAAACTCTTAAACGTAAATGGTCTGGGGAGAAAATTAGGCGACTCGAATCATCTGCTGCAGTTTTTGTTCCCATGGTTATGAGGCAATCCGAGTGGCAATAAAGGACACTGAATTTTCTATTTTACAGTAACAGACCGTGTTGAGTACACATGCAGCCTATTAGTGCCTTTCATTTCTTACTTAAGTGATTGCGTTTCTATGTCCAAATTAAGGCCATAATGTAGTAAACAGCAAACCAGTAATGTCACAAATGATAATTAAAGTTTTAAGATTCCTTAAGTGTTTCTTTATTTAGCTGATTTCAACAGCACAGGTGTATGTTAACATTTTGAAATTTTGTTCTTTATTAATAAACCTGGAAATTATTAATATTTTAAGGCGTATAAAGAAGAGAACAATATCCCGTTATTCTGTTTCCCTGTACTTAAAATATCGGATGTGCCCACCACGCAACTTTCTTGTACGGCTTAGTAAATTATACACATTGTTTTGCTGCATTTCATGTAAACATATTTCTTCGAATTACATTAGAGATACGTTTCTCATTCAATCAGTTTAGTTGTCACTTCGAAGCAAATCAAAAATAGTTAAAACCATCGTCATCAAAAAGCCTCGCCATCAAGCATCGTCATCAAAAACTGCCAAATACGTAAAACCGTAAAACACCAAATGCAGTTAAAGAACAGGTAAACATTTTTTTTGTTGCTATTAGATTTAGAATTTCTGCGCGGAAACTAGCAATTCAGCCTGCAGACAGGCAGACGAAATGTTTAGTGGACAAAACTGAAAGAAATTTACTAAAGTTTTTTATCTCACTTACTTTATCTCACTTAACAAAAAGACCTTTTTACTTTGATCTCACTTAACAAAAAGACCAAAGTGCACCAATTGAACTACTTATCCATAATCCTAAAAGTTTCCATTGTAAATAAATGGTGGCTTCTTTAGGCTTAACTCGTCATCTAAACTTATAATTTGTTGATAATTTTATAATTGTTGCATCTAGATTAACTAACATCTAACTAAAGTCTTCACAAAACCTTAACCGGGATATAAGAGCAACGTAATTCGATCACTTTTAAAGTACAGAAATGCAGAATTTATCAACATACAAGAATAAAAAAGCTGATCGAGCCGGGTAGCAGAGTGAGTATACACATATATACATATATATGTGTAAGTTAAAAATACGTAAATCAAAATTCTAAGACAAAAAGTACGTAAATCTCAAAATTATAATTTAAATCAGCAATAGCTCTTAATTTTACCTCTCTGTCATAAAGGTAGTAATGACTTCTTCTAAACTGAGTCATTTCTAGATCAGTCTATCTAGTATGACGTGCGTAACGCTGATTACGTAGATAATTCGGAACTTGAACTCAAAATTTCCAGAACTGAAACTTTATCTTAATAAGTAATTTATACCGAAACCTTCTGTTGGTGAACTCCCATGTTGGATAACTGCGCACTTTTGTTTCAACTCTCTTCCCATTAAGATGCAGGTACGCCCGCTATTCCAGCTATAGTCTATTGTTTAAAAATATAATCTATAATCTGTATAAATTTCTCAGCTCCATAGCGCTCCCAAAGTAATGATGTTAATCCATGAATAAATTTATGTGTAGAATTTACCGCTATGTCTGCCTTCGAGTCTTATCTTTCTAACTACAGAGTAAAGCCTCTCCAAGACATATATATGTATATACGCAGAGAACCATCGAATTTGATATACATATATACTTTTGGCGCGAGTGACTGCAACAGATACAGATATACATATGTACAACTAACTGCACAAAAGAAAAATGGGACAGTTCTTTATCTCCCGTTGTACTGGGCCGATTGACGAAATTCAAATTGTGTTCTTCATGTCTCGAAAGTGCGACTTAGGATATATATTAGATTTATATATAGCACTGTTCTGACATAGGTATTTTTGATACAAAATCAGTTTTTTTCTGAAATAACATACCAATGTTTTTCCATATTTCGATTCTACGACTAGAATTATGCCAAACTACTAAATTTTGTAAAAATCTCACGAGCAGTTTTCAAAAAATAATCTCTCAAAATTTTTGCTCCTCCACGTTAATTCAATTTGGTATGTATTTATTAATATCTGTTTTTTATGAAACTTATTTGATTCCTTCCTATACAGTTCGAAATTTAGGTTCATCCCAAATAAAATTCACCGATGAACTATGATTTATTTTTTTAATTTGTATTTTTAAATGATTTTTACAAATTTTTCGAAAAACATTTTGAATTATAACCTATACAATTTTTACCATCATCTTAAAGTAGATGTATTTCTAAGCATACCTGCAAAAAATTACAGCTTTTTATTCAAAACTTCCGAAGATATACGTGAATTTATATATTCGCGCATTTTAAATTTGGCATATTTGCTGAAAGCGATCATAACGAAAATGTGGTTTACGCACTTTGTTAAAATTATTTGAAAGTAGAAGGATGGTGACTTTTTCCCTTTCATCCAGAATGTTAAAAGGCAGGAACGATGTGACTTTTTTGCCGTTCCTGGACGATGGAAGGGATAGGAAAATAGGTTGTCACATATTAAGAAGTTCGCCAGTAAATTATTCTTGGCTCAAACTGAAAAAAATTCGCCAAGTTAAATTTTTAAGTTTCTCCGTAAATTTTGCACCAAATTTTACAAAATGTAATATTATTTAGGCATAATTTGAGTCGTAGAATCGAAATATGGAAAAACATTGGTATGTTATTTCAGAAAAAGTCCGAATTTCTGTCAAAATACCTATATTAGAACAAAGCTATATACTAATCTAATACATATCTTAAGTCGCGCTTTGGAGACATGGAAAACGCAGTTTGAATTCCATCAATCTGCCAGTACAACGGAAGATATATAACTGTCCTTTTTTTTCGCAGCGTACATACGTACAGACGTCACAAATAATTCTCTTCTGAATCCCTTTCAAATACATTTTGCAATCCGTTTTGACGAAGGCAGTCCTTTATCTTGTCCATACGTACAGATATCATGCAGAAACACCGTTCAATAGGATTTGAGACTGGACCAAATAGATATTTTCGTTGAAATATGATATCCGAAATTCTTAGCGATTTTAAAAGTTCCTTTACTTGGTACAGGGTGGAAAAATTAATTATATCGTTTCAGATGTACGAATTAAACATCAATTAGCTAATAATTGTTTACATTAATTAAGATACTCAGTGCATTACTTCAGATTAATTTATTGACGCGTATAATGAAGTGGTATCATATATTATAAGCATTAATTCTGTATTCCTTTTAAATTTATATACTCTGATAACTTTGAATATACCTGAACGAGAAATGTTTGGAAATAGTATTTTAAAAGTTATGTTTTTAATTATTTGTGTGTGCGAGTGAGTGTGTATGTTGTTAGGATATTTCAAAATTAATAAGTAAACTATGATCAATTACATCTTTTAAATTGTACATATTCCGATAATTTTGAAAATTTCGCAAGAAGAAATGTTTCTAAATACTTTTAAAAACTATGTTTTTCTTTCTTTTGTGTGTGCATGTTCAGTAAGATCTTCGAATGTTTTGTTTATTTGGATATTTCCAAAGCAGTAGGTAATGTGGGATCAGTTGCATTAAATTGAAATATCTATGTAATTTAGAACAAACATTATTTATAAAAGTATTCTTTATGCATGAAATACTTTGCTTGGGACTAAATTGAATAAATAATGAGAGTTTCCTTTCCTTATATTATATACAATCATAATATTCAAATTTAAATTTTTATGTTCCCAATGATACATGACTAAACTCTTCAAAGAATTCCGCTCTAAAAATTAAAAATGTATATTATTCAATTTTTTCTCATTAAAGCGTCATTAAACAACTACGTAGTTTTTTTCTACTCATTATTATTGATGAAAGATTCAAGCACTGAAATTAATGAAACCGACAGAAGAAAACTAATTAAGCGACATTAATATTGAATTCTTTAATCGGGAGTTTCGACAAATGAAAGAAATCATCAGATGCGAGTCCAAATTACAAAATCAAACTCCTTCATTTTTCTTTTCTTTCCAAAAAAAACAAATTATACATTTCCTAGAGATTAAAAAGGAAAAGGTACGTACCTGTGTACACAGGAAAGTGAAGAAGCTCTACTGATTCTTCGAAAGTAATTAGGGAATTGTGCTTCGAAGAACAAGAAAGTCGTAGAAAACACTACGACAATTAAAACAAGAACGAAATTTCTTTCATTGAGCTTGAAAAGTAATAATAATAAATAACGAAGTGTTTTAAGCAAGAAACCGGAAAAATTAAAAACCAGTCGAGGTACTTTGAAGAAAGGATATATTTCACCTGCGAGAGAAATGTATGAGTAAACACCAAACAAAGGAATTCGAAGAAAAGTTAAAAAAAAACAATAAAAATATCAACATGGTGAATTGCTTTGCGCATTTATCAAGAAACAATTCCGTACAGTTTGTTTTTCTTCTGCGGTAATTAACATTTTCCCCGAGCAAAGTATAAATTTGAAAATAAACGAAGATATTTTTCCAGAGAAATTCTGATTTGTTGAATGAATTTTTCAATTTTTCTGTCACATTTTCTTCTCCTTCAGATATATCTCTCGTAATATATCAATGTGACATTTAAGTCAAATTTTTTAATTTAATGAATCGCTTACATTTCAGGATTTATCCTATTTAAAAGTTACAGCTAATAAAAATCAAGGTTCTGTCACTTATACTTTTTTACCATTTTAATTGCCTGTCTTCTAAAATTAGATTTCTCAAATAGCGATGCTAATCACTTCGTCAGATGAGAGCGACTGGCACGCTACGTTTTATTATAATTTGTAGAGTCGTTAGGATTTTTTTTAAGCAAGAGAGTGAAGAAATGAGCAGTGCCCTTGCCGGGACTCGAACCAGGGACGTCTTGAATAAGCGCCGAGTGTGCTAACAATTACACCACGAAGGCATGCTGAGAAGGCGAGAGAAAGGCCTCACATACTTCCGCTTTTAAAAGGCGACTGGGAATTAGGCGAAACATTTGCGAAATCCTGGTGGTGGAGAATCATTATCCACCACCATTTTAGTTCAGGTGCCACTATAGACACGTTAGGATTTTTTTTTTGAAGCAGGACAACGGACCTCTCGAATACGCGCGAAGTGTGCTAACCATTACACCAAGAAGGCATGCAAAGAAGGCTGGAGAAATACCTCTCAAATTTACTGTATTTCTATAAACCCAGCACGGAAAGAAGAAGATAGCACCTGTCAGGATTCAAGGTCTTGGCCACTTTAGCTGGACAGTACAAGTTTGCCCAGCTCCTTTCCAACTTTTGATCCAGAGCACTCTAGATGTATGGTATCATTCTTCTTCTATCACCAATTAGTTAAAAGAATTTCGCTAAGAAGGTTTTGAAAAGTCATTATGCTACATTTATTTTTTTTCCTGAATGGCGGACACTAGCTCTTATAAACGCTGGTCACTACTGAGGCAGAAAGAGATGATCACTTTTTTATGGATGTACCTAATAGGTAGGCTACCGTTGCCTCCTGTTAATGGACAGGCAGTTTACATCTACGCTTTCTTCAGGATTCGAACCTTAGTCCTTCCGTGCGCGAGTCAGAATTATTATCCACTTTCCTGTCTAGGTGATCCTTATGCTACATACCACTGAATATTTTGAAGCATTCATGCCTTCTTCGGGATTAAAATGCAGGCTCACCAATATGTAGTACACATCGCTTACTATTAAATGGAACAGATGAGCACATGGTTTAGTAAAAATCAGAGTAGAACAAATAGGATATAAGGAATCAAATGTAACGCTAATCAAAAGTGTTATCTAAAGGTGCGCGTTATAAATTTTACCGCTATTGTTATGCTGTAGAATGTTACGTTGTAGATTTTTAAAATAGCAAACGCGATAAATGAGCAATGCCCTTGCCGGACTCGAACCTGAACCTCTCGAATACGCGCCGGATGTTACACTGCGAAGACATGCAGAAAGAAGGGAGAAAACTTTTATTCACTTTGAGTTATTCAGATACTAATGATCATATGCTTTGTGATATTTTAATTCTATAAGTTCTTGTTTCTTTTCCTCGTTATTCGTTAATTGTGTGTTTATAGTTTGTGATTTAATGTTGTGATTCTGCTTCAGGTTTATTTTGTGGTGAACTTAGAAGCGACGCAAACCACGATCATAAGGTCTATTTTTAAAGCAGGTGGATCTGGTCCTATTCCTCTTATTTGTACATTATATACTACCCCTTTCAAAGGGCGACTGGCAATTATGGGACCTAATCGCCAAATCCTAGTGGTGATCCTCCACCACCTTTTAGTACAAAACACGAAAAATAAGCAATGGCTTCTTCGGGACTCGAACCTGGGCCTCTCGAATACGCGCCGAATGTTCTAACCGTTGCACGAAGATGGCATGCAGAGAGGAAGGAGATTTTAATTTCGGTATCTGTTAAAAACATCGCGGTCGAAATGTCGCGGAAGAAACAATGGAAGCCCAACAAAAAGTAGTATAAAACATAGTGAGAAATAAAAAAAAGCAAGCAGGCAACATCATATTCTTAAAATATCGTGGTAGAAAACATCGGCTTAGAAAATAAAGCAGGTAAAAAATTTCGTCCTTTTGAAACATCGTCGTAACTATAAAATCATTGCAAAAAGTAAAGCAGCAAGAAATCATCGCCTGATGATAACATCACAGACATGTTTTCAATATTCGCCCTACTAATTTAAATATATAAAATAATTAGTATTACTAATGCGAATTTTCCTTTGCTATGTAATGAATTTTGTTTTTTACGTATGAATATTTAGGAAGCGAAATCTAAATTTTGTTTAAACTAATTTTTTTTTACTTTTGTTAGTAAATGTTTTAATTAAAAAACAAACAAATAAATATATAAAAAATATAAATAAAAATGTAGCCTCTAAGTTCTTATCAGATGGTACAGCAATTCAAGAATTTTCGTTCCTTGATTTTTATTTGCTTACGTGGATGAATTTCCGCTGTCAGATATGTACATCTGGTTCTCAGACCAAATGCAAATTTATTCATCGTCATAACGGATGCCGTGAGCAAATTGGTCAAATAAACATCAATATATCAATCACCGACACCATTTAGATTTCTCCTTAGTCAAATGGATGCGGCGGCAGTTGCATAAAAAGGAAGCAAATGTTAAATGAAATAGGTAGATTCATGCTTCTCTGTAATCAGAAATTAGTGTAGTGAAATTAATTTTGTAATTTACGTTTAAGTCTCCTTTTTTCATTTATTAAGATTGTAAAAATAGTCATTCTTTTTTATGAAGCTTTACGTATCGCCAGCGTTGATACCATAGAGTTAGATTTTCGGGCGAACGTTTAGTCTTGGCATTAAATGGCCCTTCGTTAATAGAAAAGTACCTTGAATAAACCATGGACGTCTATTTCGACGCTTATATATCGTTACTAGTTGTACCATTAATTTATGTGTATTCTCATTTCCAAAGTTCTTTGCTAGTGTTCCTTGTGTATTCTCATTGCTAAAATGTACCTAAAATAAATAATGTCAACTGACACATAAAATCTAGACTATTAGTAAAAGTAAGATTGATATCTTCTATATATATAAAAGAAAGAGACTGTTTGTCTATGTGTGTGTCTTTCGTTCGTGCTGCGAGTAAGCTAATAGACCCAGGTCTACGCAGTTTGGAACATAGGTGCACCTCAAAGCTATTTTTTCAAAATTCGAATGATTTTTGTTTATAAAATCTTATCCAATTTACAATTTTTTGTCATTATATCAGCAACAACAGCACGCAGCCATTGTTGCTGATATATCACTTTTGCCATTGTTGCTGATATGAGCACTGTTCTCCTGAAAAACGAGGGCAATAATTCTGTGCAGTTTATAAATTTAATGTTTCTCTTGGATACTGGACGTTTGTCTAGAGAACGCAACTGTAAGTTGGTTAATTTATTTATTAGGATAATTAATATTTGTATTAAGGGATATTGCTTATTTCATTGCAACTTTTTTAATATATAATACAATTTTCGGAACAGCTTCAGTATAGCCCATCTTCAAAATTTGGCGAATTTTTTTTGGCGCCAAAGCGCGTCAAATACCGTGTTTTTAAAAATGGTTACCACCATGATTTTCTACGAAACTACGAGTTTCAAAAATGGCGACCATTTTGCTTTCACCAGAAATTATGCAAAATAGAAATAAATTTAAGACTATTATACACGATTTTAAAACAAAAAAACTGTTAAGGGATGATTAAGGTTAAAAAGATGTAATTTAAATATCAATGCTGAAAACTTTTAGATATATTTTGCGCTTAGCAAATAATTATGTAATTAAGAATTAATTAACTTAAATTAAGCTTACTACAGGCGAACTAAGATCGTAGCCTAATTGATTTCGCAGACCCACACTTTTTGCATCTCTAAATACTGCCCCTGGATGACGTTTTCTGTCTAAACCGCATGCTATTTTACATTTCTCATAACAAATTCTATCCTTCAATAATCCACAGTCCGTCCAAAATCCTCTAAAAAGTTCATACTCTCTTGTTATTCATACATAAAATATTTGTTTGGAATACCCGGCTTTCCCAATTTTTTACGCTTGTTTGAAAATTCCCACATTAAATTTCCCTTTTAAGATCTCCTGATACTTAATTACAACGTCACTAACAGCAGGTTCACAGCAAACCATACCTACATGCAAAAGTCTCACCTCAAAAATAAGCAAAAATTTTAGCTCCAAAACAATATTCTCCACAATGTTTAAGTTTTAAATAATCGCCGATAACAGTATTACGAATTTTGAATTTAGATAGTTAATTTTAGTAGAATTATGATTAAAATTGTTGTATTTCATCGTGCAATGCAGAGCGAGAGAAATTTTAAAAGAAATCTATGCCGAGAAAGTAAGAATGCAGGGTCACGTGCATTTAACTTCGAGTAAATGAATATATCGGTAATTTGAATAGAAATTGTATAAATGTAATTGACCACTGTTAGCTGTAAACATAATTCCAGAAATTTACGGTTGCTTACATTGTGTTTTCCAAATGGTATGGGTTACCACATCCTTTCACTTAACGCCATGCTTGGCGATATTTTTTGGTGAAAAAATGGAGTTGGTGATAAATATTTAAACGTTATTTGTAGAGTAATTTAAGTTAATTGTCCAGATCTGGTAACTCAGAAAATGACTTGAAAGTCGCAGCATTGATGATAGCGTTCAAAGCTTAGCCTTTGGAATTTAGATACTGAAAGATTCAACAGAAAGAAGAAACGTGAGATAATCACATCTTCCTTCAGTGAAGCAAAAAATAGCTTCGCTATCCAAACTATAATCTTTTAAACCCTCGCTGGTGCATTACAATATGAAGGATTATTTTATTCTTCATATATATATATATATATATAAAGAATA
>KK122372.1:0-10533 GCA_000611955.2 Stegodyphus mimosarum
CCACCATCGCCACCATAGCCACCATCGCCACCAACTTTCTATACAGATGCAATCAATGTAATATTACTATTGTAACATTAATAAATTTCATTGGAATAATGGTAATATATTGAAATTATATTTAAAAATAACATTAAAATAAAATATTATTATTTTTTGCTGTCATGTTATAAAGTTCCATTTTAACAACTTATTATACAGTATTTTGAATCTGAGAAATAAACAAGGTATAATGCTATAAAACACAATTTATGAAATAGTTCTTACTAAAAGCGAAATTTGCTATGTAATTAATTAAAAATGTATTCTCTTTGAGTTTTTGATAGTAAGAGTTTTTCCCATATAAGAATATGTATCAGTTTCTCTGTAAAATGTCTGAGAATACGCATCAGTTTTCTCTATAAATTAATTTTACAGTTCTCCCCCCCCCAAAAAAAAATTTCTAACTTTTAGCTATTACAGAATTAAAAGAGTTATGACATTTCTAGATTTTGTCGCTCAGTTTGTCACTAAATTCTAAAAATTCTGCCACATCAGCTCTAGAACCAGCCCTTACCATATATATTTCATATTTCTTCTGAATTTTGATATTGCTAAAGAAATAAAATGAGCAGCCTTTTCTATACATTCTAAATGCCTTTATTTTTTTTTAGAATAGCAGAAATCCATAATTAAATCCCAAAATTCTAAAATGAAAAGGAAATGTGTTGAAAAAGAAACTGAATGCGTAAAGAAAATTATTCTTCAAAGATATGCACAGTTATTATTTTATGAATTACTCAGTTGTTTATGATTTCTGCCTTTACTATAGTTTCCCATTTTCTCAAATGATAGAGTTACTAAGCCAGCTTAAATTAAAATTAAATTGTATAGTCTTTGACCACTAGTCCACATTTTTAGTTTGAATTTGATTGTTCTTGTTTAATTTCATCACCACGAACTGTAATTGATTTTGTTAGCATCAGAACATAACTTTATGTTCTAAGTTCTTTTTAAATAAGATGCTTATTTAAACCTTTGTCTGAGATTGTAGTTACTTTCAGACATAGCGATAATTTGCTTCACCTCTGTCGGGAGGTTTTGTACTATTTAACTTTTACCAGGTCAAGTAACCCTCATAGCTATACTGCAAGGAGGTTGACAAGTTAGGAGATAAAGCACGCAAAAAGTAGTGAGAACACTGGTTTCCGTATTGAGACAATTTTCTGATTGTTAGAAAAGTTGCTTAAAGAGAAAGAAATCCAAATTAGCCAAAATGTCTGGGAAGGCTTCAAATTAAAAAGATGCATAAATATTTGATTGAGTTTTGTTGTTATGTTTTGTAGCTTTTAATGTGTAATTATCCTAATATCATTTAAGAATCAATGTCATAAATTACATGTATTTTAAACTGTGAAATTTTATTAGATTGTGATTTGAATAGGGCTTTTTTAACAAATATTGTTAAAAAATAAACAAAATTTTATATTGGCCATGTAAATCCATAATAACTAAGGTTATCTAACTACCTAATTTAATTATTTATAACTAACTGCTTACCTTAAAAATTATCTCTGAATATTAAAGCGAGTTATTGCCTTTCATTAATCCTTACTGTAGTCACAAGATAAAACACAAAAATGCAAAAATTCACGTAAAACTTAATCTTTGCATCTATTGAGACTTAAAACAATACAAAACAACTTACCTGTGGTGCTTTAGTGACTTATTGGACCTAAACGAAGCTACGACACTAACTGTGACAGACAGAGTCCAGCTAATTTTCAAATCTTGCCAACCGTGCCTATATCATGCCTTTTGGGTTTGTTGTAATTAGCAGATCTCTTTCTAGGCAAGAAGCAGCGGGTACAAGGCGATCTTTTGTTATGAACTATGCTGATTATGATCTTACTTCTCTTTTTAATCTATGCCGCTTGACATAAAATCTACTTGCTATTTACTAAACCTCTAAACCGAGCAAAAGGATGTGACAAAAATGAAATTAAAAAAAAATCAACATAAAGCAAAACATAAATAAAACGTCGCTTATCTTCTTTCAAATATGTCCAACTATTATAAATATAAAATATTTAATGCTGCTTGATGCATTTTATAAAGTTTTATTTTATTCTCAAACTTATTTATAATTTTGTGAATTAATTCATGTTTATCCTACTTACGGATCTATTTTCTTTTTAGGGTTGTATTACAAAAATGAAGTTCAGGCATAGATAATATTTTTAATTGAATTAATTCAGTTCCCATTTGCTCATGGGTCCTTAATTTTTTTCCCTTAATGGTTCTTAAAAGTCCTTAATTTCCTTGTGCAGAAATGTGTGCGAATCCTGCCTAAGTGATGTTCTTAATGTCTGTTTTAGTGCATGTCATATATTTTGTTTAATTTTCATAAATTGTCAGGCCCATCCCAAGAGAATGACAATGTGCATAGTGCCAAATTTCTGGAATTCTTTGGTGCTTTTTTGAATTTAAAAACCGATTGTGATGTATGTGGAAAGAGCATGATGTGAGGGGGGGAGTTTTATTATTGATGTTTCTTACATTTAAAATTTTGTCATTCATGGTAGTTTTATGTAATTCTTAGTGCGGTGCCATTTTAAAAAATAGATATTGCCATTTGTATCATAGCTTGGTGAAAAATTAGTTGCCAATGGTTGGCAGCTTTTCAGGTGAGGATGTGGGTAATCAGAAAGCATCTTTCTCTGTCTCTTTCTCTTTTTTTAAATATATTAATGTTTCTGATCATCATAAAAATTTTCAGTAAATAGAATTTAATTAGATAAACAATATAAGAATGTTTTCATGTATGTGAGTAACTGGTGTTTCTCTTTGTGCAAAGATGTATGTAAGTGCTTGCTAGTTTTTAACATTTAATGAATAATTAAAAATGTAGAAAAAATTCAATAACAGAAACTTTTCCCATTTTAATGATTGAAATGAAATAAAAAAAATAATGCAAAAAATTTGAATTACCAAATTTTACATAATTACTAAATATAAGTGCATTGAACAAATATGCTGAGAAGTAGAAATATAAATTCTATACACTGAAAAGTGGAAAAAGAACATGCTAATTATATAAAGGGAATGTAAATTGTATGAATGTATGTAAGTAAAAGATTGCTAAATATTAAACAATGATTTTAAAGTTTTTGATATAATTGTAAAATTTTGTGTTTCACCAATGAATTTATTGCCTGATAAGAATTTTATTAAAAATTAATGGATACTTTTATATTAAAACCATACCGCTCAATTTTGATGCCATCTTGGTGCATTGATTTCTTTCTTTTCCTATGTCTTTGTGTCTGTAATAGACAAAAAGGAATTATCAAAAACAGCAGTAATGAACATTCTCTAATTCATGATAAAATCCTCTAAAGAGGGAAGAACATGGCCTACATTATTATTTTTTTTTTGTTTTAGGGTTTTTAGTTTCCATCAATTCCCCCAATTCTGTGGCACCCAATCGATGGTTAATGTTATGATGAGATAGTAAGAAATAGGCAAATTTGTCTCTTATGTGTAATTATTCCATAAGTTAATGAATCGATCCATCGATAATTGAATAATCCATCGATGGTTAATGTTATGATGAGATGATAAGAAGTAGGCTCATTCGCCTCTTATTTGTAATTATTCCATAAGTTAATGAATCATATGGCAGTAATTGAAAGGAGCAAACCACAATTGTATAGCCATTTCGGTTTTGAGTTATCCTTTTAATTTCATATATTCAAACATCTCTCTCGGAAGAATACTTTAATTCTTGAAGAAAAATGACAGCCACTTATCTCTTTGCAAATCCTAAGTAATGGAATCTTGGGGGAGGAGTTGCTGATTAGAGGAAAAATGTGGTGGTTATGGAAACAGTTATTGTCTAGAAAAAAGCCAAAACAAACTCATACTATCTTCTGCTGAAAAAAAAGTATGTCAAAACAAAATGCCATATGTTATGATTTTTAATGGAAAATTATCTATTAACGTTTAATAAAATTTTCTTTATAATTTGTAATTATTCATTAGTGAATGATATATTTCACTAGGCTTATATAATTTGTTTATACCTAGTTTCTGATTTGCATTTTAATTAGTTTTTTTCATCCTTTATAGAGTCAAGTGCAAGAGAAGAGACATGGCAAAAAATAAAAGTTAATCCTTTGTTACGCTATTTCCGAACTTTAAAGTGGACACCTATACCACTGGGTGTAGGATTTGCATATATAGCATATCAACAGTTTAGGCATGTTAAAAAACGAGAGTCATCTAAAATTGCATCTGCCTCAGATCCATCAGATCTTTTAGCTTCTAATTTATATGTAAGAGACTTGAAATCTTTTGTCATTAATCTAATATTTTTGTCATTACTTGTTAATTCTACAAAGTTTTGTTAGTAATATATAGTATATATTTATAAATAATATATGCTACTGCTCAATTTAAAATTATGAAAGCATACATTTCACTTTAATGATAGTTTTAAAAATTACGTTCATATTATATATATAATTTGCTGTTGCAAAAAATTATATGCATTACTCAGTGTTATTTTGTACCAGTCCTGTCTGAAACAGGAATAAAAAGTACTCAAAGAAGTGATATTATGTATCATTTTTGTTAAGTAATTATAGAAGAAAGAGTTCAGAGGAGAAATAATGATGATGGTCAGGATTTGTGGAAAAAGTAAATGTAAAATAATTGAAAATAAAATTACTGCACTGTACACAGTTTTACACATTATGTTTATAAGGCTAACTTGACTATTGCTATCATTTATATGTGAGAATGAGAGATTGTAATCAGTAATAACAAATTTTATTGGTATAAATATAAAAACATGATTTTAGATGTTCTTTTGCATTTTCAAAAATTAATATATCCATCTTACAAATTGTCATAGCTCTTAAAAATTATGAACATTCTTGCTATTGAGTTGCAATATGTAAATATTTAATTGCTGACTGTATTTGTTTTGTTGATGGCTTCACAAGAACTCTTGGTGGTTATTGATCGAGTTTTTCTGAATATTTTGCTTACAGTGAAACCAATGTATATGTGGAGACTAGTATTTCTGAATCAATAATCAGTTTATTTCTAAAAATGTTGGTATACCTTTTAGAAAATTTTGAGAATATTAAGAACTGAACATTTTAAGGAGAAAAAGTGTCTTTCAGGAAAAAAATTGTTTGGAGGGAAAGTAAGAAATAAAAATCATATCGAAAGAAAACAGAGTACATTGTTTCATATATTATTTCATCTTTGTAAATTTATTTAAAAGTGAATAGTGTTTGCTTTATATACTGACAGAAGATCTGGTGATTTTGGACAAAAATTCTAAAAATAAAACATTTCCTCTTTTTTGCATTGTAAGTAATGTTACACAGAATAGTATGCTTTTTTTGCAAATTATCATCTTACTTTAAATAAATTAGTTTATAATTTATTTGACGTTTATATGATTTTTAACCAAATAAAATTTTTTTTTTATGAAACTGCTAAAGAGATCTTTCTTTCTTTTCTTTTTCTCTCTTTTTTTTTTTTTTTTTTTTTTGCTAACGATGAATCCATTTGAAAATGGGTTATAGACAGCAAAAAGAATGCTATTGACTGGAATGTCAACAGTGAAACCAATATATTTTTTTGATATTGAAAATAATCTGGTAGTAGTTAAGGTAATCTATCAGCAATCTGTTTTATAACATATGTTAGACACAATAAGAAAATAAAGATCTGCATTAAATTAATATAATATAAAAAACCGAATTTAATTTATTTCCCTTGTAAATTTTCTTCATAACACTTCTGTACATATACTGTTGTGGTTGAATAAATAGTATTTACTATTTTATTCTGTTCAAAGTATTACACACATTGTATTTATAAGGAATCTCATGTTAACCAGAGGCCTAGTTACGGAATAGAACCAAGTCTATTTATGTTCTCACCAGTGTAACTGCCGAGAATTTTTTCTAAAATCCATAAATTTGTATTTTAATACTATAGTTTTACAATTTACACTGAAGTTAAAATGTATTTAACTCCAGTGTAAATTGTTATTAATTAATATTTCTTGTTTAATAAATTTTTATAGTCCATTTTGTGTTTTGTTCCCAGCTTTGAATGTTTATTGTTTCTCTTAATATTGGTATATAATAAACAATATTTTTCTTTTAGCACTGATTTCTCCTTTTTTTTTTCTTTTGGTGGAATATACTTGTGCTATTTTTATTTCAGGTTTCATTGTACACAATGCTACCTCTTCGAGCTGCGTCAAGGTTTTGGGGTTGGGTACATAACATTGATCTTCCTCAACCTATCCGTAAACCTGTTCTTAATTTATTTATATCAACATATGGTTGTGATCTTAAAGAAGCTTCTGTAGATGATCTGATGTATTATAAAAACCTTGGAGAGTTTTTTGGCAGGACGTTGAAGACAGAGGTTAGACCCATTCATCCAGGAAATTGTTTGGTACGTAGTTAATTTGTGCTTTTTATTTAAAAGACAAGCTCGTAAAAGGTTTTAATGAAATTCTTAAAAACAAACAAACAAATAAAATTTTTAGTGCATTTAAAGCAAGAGTGAGCAAATACTTTTAAATGTGGTTTAAAAAAATCTTAAATGCCTCATGCAGGCAAAGTGTAATGATCTTTTTTTGTGGTGCTTCTGTTATTGATACTATGAAATGGCAATGGGAAAGGGAAGGGAAAAAGCTCATCCTGGTAGAAAATTTTAAAAAGATTACAAATATGTCAAAAAGAGGGATCTGTTCCTGTAGGTCATCAAATGGTTGACATATATACTGCTTCATTTTGAAATAAGAACTTAGAGGTGGAATGTTCTTTCCATAAGTTCCCTTTTCTAATCAGTCTTTTATATCAACAGTACTCATATGCCATTTTGTAATTTCTAAATTAAAGATGCAAGAAATGATAGGGAATGCCTCTTCGGCAAATGTACATGTTTTCTAGTATATCTAGGCTCTCAAGTAAATTGCTTGTATAATCATGTGCACATGCACACTGTAACACTAGTTACACTCTCATGCTGTTGATTTTTTTTTTTTTTTTTTTTTTTTGTTGTAAAAAAAATTGGGTGGGAAGAGATGAAAATATTATTACACAGGATTTCATAACAAGGCAGATGAAGCAATTAGAAGGGCCACTTTATCTTTTCCTCATTTCTGATTTTAAAGAATTGTTAGTTTTAAATGCAGTTTTATTAATTTTTCAAACTACATAAATTCTCTCACTTCTTATCAATCTATAATTGATGAATTGTTTTTAAAGTAATCTTTGTATATATAAATGTTTATGACATATGTTTTTTGAGTAAGTTACTAAAATTTTAAGCATTAGAAAAATGCTACTGGTAATGAAAAGGGGGGGGAGTAATAAATAATATTAAATCTAGTATTGAATAAAACATATTCCTTCTGAATAAAAGAAAGTAGGTGTATCGTAAATGCAATTTTTCTTCAGAATTAAACATTCCTGAATGTAACATTCAAATACTTGCTGGCTAGGGAAGTGTCCCCATAGCCAATGATAACACATTGACTCATAGTGCAAATGGCAATACACTGACTTTTTATTGATTTTGGCCAGAATCATTTACTGCTGTTAAGTGGTTATGGGTGGGTTAGCATTTTCCTGTGTATCCTAAACAATAAAAGAAGTCCCAACATTGCTAGTTCTACATGTCATCTTACTAGATTTAAAGTGATGATCTAAAGTCTGGAAATAGTTGAAATCTCTACAATTCAGGTTTTCGGACTTTGTGTTGTAATATTTTTGACATATCAACTATCTTTAAAGTTAAGTTGAGCAAGAGTTTAGTACTGCAAAATATTGTCCTGTTTGGTAGTTGTCAACTGTGCCATCTGTCATACCATTGGACCCAAATATGATTCCCAAAAAAATGCATGAATGTTTTTAAGTACAAGGTAACCAAGACCATGTGGTTTTTGAGAACAGTTACGTTTGGTGCATTAGTGTGGTCATATTGATTCTGACGACATTGTGTTTACACTTCTTTCAAACCTTATTCAGGAGAGAGTTTTTAGTGTATCACACATTTTACTATTGGTTTGGTAGGAAGTGCAGTCCTCAAAGAACATGTTGTTTGAAAAGGAGGTTTTGAGGCCTATTTTTTGCTTTATGAGTGCAAATTAAGAAACAGATCTGCAGAGGTTGTTAAATGAGTATACTCCATATGTGGAGAGATGTCAGTGAGTGAATAGACTGCTCAAAAGTGGTTCAGCCGATTTTCTTCTAGAGATGAGAACCTTCTGGAGAGACAACCAACAAGCCTCATGTTGGTTGTCTATCCACTCTCAACAAAGTCCAGCTGGAGAAGGGAATCAAGCAGAATCCTCATCAAACAGGCCAGGAGCTTGCACACAGATTTGAAGTATCTGATAAAACCATTTGACCACATCTTCATAACCTTCAGATGACATGGAAAGTAAACAAATGGGTTATTCATGTTCAGTCCAAGGATAACAAGTTCCAACGGTTGAACATCTGCTTGTCCTTGCTGTCGCACCATAATAAAGCCTTGTTCCTGGACCAAATCTTGATGTGTGATGAAAAATGGATCATGTATGATAATTGAGAGAGGAGACATCGTTGGTCAACTTCTGGTTCAGTATCATTGGCTACTAAACTAGACATTTATTAAAAGTAGGTAATGCTATGTGTTTAGTGGACCAGCACCGGCATATTCCACTATGAATATTTAGAAAGCAGAAAAACCAAAACAGCCGAGGTCTATTCATCACAGTTGCAAATAGTTTCAGCTGCTCTGCAATAGAAGCAGCCACTAGTCTACAGAAGAGTTTTCCTTCTCCATGGCAAAAGTGACCAAAGAGGTGATGAAAACACTGGGCTGGGAAGTTCTGCCTCAGTCCCCTTATTCTTCGGACACTATCCTATCTGACTATTACATATTTTTGGCCATCGATAACCACCTGTAGGGACTGCAGTTCCGAAAACAGGATGATGCAATTTTTGACTCCATAAAAAAGGATTTTGTCAGTCTCGTTGGGAACATGGAACTAAAACCAGTGGTGATTATTTCTAAGAATGAAATGAATGTTTAAGATTTTCATGTGCCCTTTTTGATAAGTGACGAGAACCACTCAAACTTTCTTGGTTACCTGATATGTAGTGTCTTTATACGTAAAATACCTAAATGGAGGTATACCTAAAATAATTAAGTCTCCTTGATAGGTTAGTGATATGGGAAGAGGGCTAGGAGATGCTTGGATAACCTTTAGGATAACCACCAAAATTTGGATGGAATTGAACTAACTTATATTGCTACCCAAGGGTTACTCAATGACACACGGGACCTTCTGCCTTCTTGGCCATAATGAATTCATGGATTTGGTCTGGATTGTATAAATTAGCAATATTAGTTGCAGCACTTCACAATAAACATGCTTTAGTGTAATAAATATCAATTTTAAAATGCTCCAACTTGAGATTTTTTTCTAATTTAAGAAGTATTACATTTAAAGATTAAAAGTTATTTTATGTTATAACTGTTACAGTAAACTTATAATAAAAACTTGCAGTTTAAAAAGAATGGAAAATTGAATTGGGTTTATCCCATTAAATTTTTATTAGATCAATAATAGTTTTTCTTAATTTCATAAAAAGAAAGGTAGTATTTTTTCATCAAGACCAAACCATGCTTTTTGCCTTATTTATCCAGAATATTCTTCCATTTCTTTGATGACTGTGAGAACAGCAATGAGGAAATGTTCTTGAGTTTCAGGACAGAATTCCCAAAATCCCATTGTGGGGAAGAACACAGTGTATATATATATTTATGGCATATGCATACCTGCCAACTTTTACGAATTTTTCGTAATTTTTACGAAAATGCATTTGTCTTTACGATTTTACGATCGTAATCCATTTTTTACGATTTTTTTTCTTTTTCAAGTGTTTTTTATCGAAAATTTAGAATTTTTTGCCAATTCAGCGATTTTTGCCAATTGCATCGTGTTTTACCGCCAACTACCGACTACTTCGAATCCAGTAACCTGCAGTTTCTCCCAACTCGCCGCTTAACCAGCCAATCCAATGCGCTGAACTTGCTTCTCACACTCTTTTCTTTGTGCGCGCCAGATTATTTTTTTCGCGTTCTCTTCAGCAGCAAGGGAATTACTCAGCGAGCGTGGATTGTCGCATTCTGTTTTTTTTTTTTGTTTGCACGTGCTACGAATTTTCTTAATACGTTGTTGTTACGAAATGAGTTCAAAAAAACCTTATTCTCAATATTTTCGGCCTGCCTACAAAGCCGAATTTCCAACAATTAAAGAATCCTTCAAAGGAAATAACTATGCATTTTGCAACGTTTGCGTGTGTGACTTCATAATAAGTCACGGTGGAAGAAGCGACATTGTGAAGCATGTTAAGTCTAAAAAGCATGAAGTTAATGCTTCGGCTTCGACAACGTCAAAGAAAGTGGATGATTTTTTTTCAAATTCGGCTACGAATTCGGATGCCAATGTCATTTTGGCAG
>KK122372.1:17782-66544 GCA_000611955.2 Stegodyphus mimosarum
ATTAAAGGCTCTAGTTCGCAAAGAGCAAAGCCATCGTATTTTTTTTTCTTACATCTTTATATATATATATATATTTTAAAGGAAGATAAGTATTTGTAATTTCTTCATTTTTGTTGTGTCCACTGATTTTAATGTTAAGATGTGATAACGAGGAATATCTCTTTTACACAAATATCATACGCACATATCTCTCTTACGCAAATGTTCCAATCCTTGTGTTATACAAGTATTCGGTATCCAAGCTGTGTTATGATTCATTTGATGTCATATTTTAATCTTTGACATCATAAGTAAATGAATAATATGACAGTAATGAAAGGTGTGCAAAACAGCAAACTGTGTTAGTGTTTAGATATCCTTTTTTTTGTCCCCCCTCCTTGCTGCATAAATGAAGGCTGCATAGCTATTTCAGTTAAAGATACATTTTAATTTCATACAGTGATTATTATTCAAATACAGTTTTTCTTTGTGAAAAATACAAAGTATCTGTTACTTCATGAAAAAAGTTTCATGAAGTAACAGATATCTGCTTATTTATTTCTTGTCAAAACCAAAATCAGAAAGTTCATTGCAGTAGAATACAAAGGAAAATTATAGTTAGGTTTAAAACAAAAAGTGGCTGTGTGAGCAATGATTATAAAGAAAATTGCTGCTAGAAAAGAAGCAAACCAAACTGCTGAGGAAATATGCCAATACAAAACACACACACACAAAAAGGGCAATTGATATGGCTTAAAAAAATTACCAAAAAGATTAATCGAAAAATTCCACCGAGGAGCAAAAGTTAACATATTAATTGCTACTGAGACTTCAGATATTGATATTTATTATATTTATTGATATTTTCTGCTAGCAGCAAATTACCAAACTGCCTGTTGGGCATTGTTTTTGATTAGCTGATTCTTATTTTTTTACAAAATATACTTGTAATTCACTTATTTAAGCTATTACAATTACTGAGATTTACTTACATTACAGTTAGTGATAGAATGGTGCATGACCTTGTGATGTAAAGTTCTTTTTTCTGAAAAAATCAGAATTCAGGAAATAGATCTTAAGCAGCGTGTTATAAACATTATTTTTTAACGTTCCTGGAGAATATATACTTTTATGTGTTTTCCTGTGTTGCACAATCTTCTATGCATCAGATTCAGCTTTATATGTTTAAATACAAAATTACTAATTTCCTAATTTTTAAGACCAATAAATATAGCCTTTTCAATTATGGTTTTACTATTTTAAGGAGTTTTGTTTGGAAGAAAGTGAAATCTCTGAGTTTTTCCCCCAAGTACTGTCAGAAGCAGTCAGTATTACATTGGCTCAGAAATTACGTCACCTATTTAATATTAGAATTTTTATGTATTGTTTTCACTTATCTGAAAGTCACTATCAGAACCAACGGAATATTGAATATCCTAGTTCTAGTAGAGCTTTTAGATTTCCAGGGGGTTTATGTTCATCTACTTTTCTTTCTTTTTTTTAAAGAAAAAAATTGCTTTATTTATGTGCAATCCTCATGTTTTTTGACTGTGTTAGTGTTTCACATTTTCATAAGTAAGGAGTTTATGATGCTGTAGGAAAGGTTTAAATTCTTAATATTTTTCAGAAAACATGCAGACTTTTATGCTTGCATATTTCATTCTCATAATCTTGATGTCAATAATCGATTTTCTGTTAGATTAAGGTAGTGATAAGATCATTTAAACCAGAATGACCTCAAAATATTGTCAGGAGGAAGCCAGACTAACCACTGATATTTTGTGTTTGTATAATTTTTCGTTGTTATTTCCTGTTGGCAAGATTAATTAATATATTTATTAGCGACCAATTAAGTATTTTCATGAAATTTTGTATCGTATGTGGCCAGTATATATACATGTAATAATGTTTACTGTGTAGTTGCAATCCGGGTACGAAAAGCTGACAGTCTCGATGTCAGAGTGGCAGAACGTGAGGAGGAAATTGATACTAAACTAAGTTCTGCCAATTGTCATCTTTATTTCCAGATTTCCAGGCACACTAGAATAATTTCTCGTAGACAGTATACTCTTTAATCATAACAATTATAATTTCTTGTGATTGGTTAGTTTTAGTTGCCCTTTTCAGTTAGCGTTATATAATGTAGAAAGATCTTGAATTTAGGGGGAGAGCATAAAATCTAGAATCTTTAATTTTGATGTTGCTACAGTAGAAGTCCAGAAATCTGCAATGCTTGGGACCAGAGGTTGTGCGGATTTTAGATTTTGTGGATTTCAGGACAGAAAAGGTAAATCATAATATTCAGACTAAAAGTGCAAAATAAATAAGGCATATTAGATATATTTAATTATATTATTATATACAATAACATACATTTTTACATTAATTATATGCATTAAATTATTATATATATATGTATATTTATTATATTATATTATTCATTTATATTAGTGATTAAAGGAATATTTTAAAGCATTAAGAACATAGAAAAATTAAGGGATATTAATAAAAGCGTAAAATATTTAGTTTTTTTTACATGTTTCAAACATTTTTCTGACAGAGGTTTGTTTTAAAACTTTATGGTGCTCTAGAGTAAGTTTTTTTTTCCCCCGTGTCAGTGTCAGAATTGTTTTCTTGTTGTGGCGAGTTCAAAACAGAACCAATGATTTCATCATTGGGTCATCTGATATGCCATTGTTGGCTCATCTGAACACATCATCTATATTAAAAACCTCTTCTGGGCTATGATTTTTTTCTGGCACTAACACAGAATCATTATTATTTGGTAATTATGGCACCATTATTGGATGAATATTTTTTCTTCAGTATTTCATTCTCCGTGTTGCGGTTTCTGGAACCTATAAATTGAATGTTTATATTTTGAGAGGTAATGCGGATTTCAGGTCGGCGAATTTTCGGTATTTGACTATTAATTATTTTTAAAGCAGCTGTCATGTTTTTTATGTCTTACTTACATGTCATGGTTATGTGGTATTATAATATGATATAAGCAGATAGTATTAGTGTAAATTTTTGAAAGTTCTGATGATGATCGGAGGTGATAAGAAATGTATGATATACACTGGTTATCATAAATTAAGAAAAAAAGCTCAAAAATAGCGATAACTTCCTAAAAAATAAGCCAAACCGTGTAAAATTTGAATATGCTGCCATGTAAGAATAGCTGAGTAAAACTGCAATGTGCAAATGTCAAATGGCGCTGCACTCGGAATGCATCATCTGCGAGGAGCATAAAAGTCCATGTTTGAGAGCAAGCCCATATATTTCACTGTGATAGTGACATCATAAATCTGAGATAACCAATTCGTTACAATGACCTCCAGACACCATTTGTCTGCAGAACTACGACGGAGAGCCATTGGGAGACTAGAGGCAATACAAAGTCAAACAGAAGTGGCCAGATGGCTAAATGCGAGTACTTTTGTGGTTCATAGACTTTGGAGGCAATTTTAAACTGCAGATTTGGCATCTAGGAGGTTCAGCCAAGGATGGCCAACTGCTACAACGAGAGCCGATGACCAATATTTGACATTATGTGCACTCAGGAATAGAACTGCTACTCCAACTCTTTTTAGATCCTCCCTTGCTGCAGCCACCGGAAGGTTGGTATCAACGTCAACTGTGTGTAGAAGGCTTCACGAAGGTGCTGTATGTGAGGCGACCAGCCATTTGTGTGCCGCTCACGTCACGTCATAGCAGGGACCGTTTGCAGTGGGCACGACATGTCCACTGGATGCCTGATCAATGGAGGGCTGTTTTCTTTACGGATAAGTCCAGGTTTAGTCTAAAAAGCGATAGTAGGCGTTATTTGATATGGAGAGAACCTGGAACCCGTTACCATCTGTCAAACATCCGTGAAAGAGATGCATATGGAAGAGTCTGTGTTTGGGGTGGCATCTCTTTGGGTAGACCCACAGACTTCCATGTCTTTCCAAGGGGAACCATGAGTGCTCAGGTTTATAGAGATGATATCGTTGATGCTTATGTGCTCCCATATGCTGGGGTAATAGGTGATGCTTTCCTGTTACAGGATAACAACACAAGACCACACGGCTTGCATCATAGATGATTATCTTCAACAGGAAATAATTGTGCGCATGGAGTGGCCAGTTCGATCCCTGGACTTGAATCCTATCGAGCCCGTTTGGGATGCTTTAGGGAGGCGTCTAAGTGCTGTCAATACGTCCCCTCAGAGCCTTGCAGTGCTTGCAACTGCTTTGCAAGAGCAATGGCTCTCGCTTCCTATGGAACTGATAGACCGCATAATTGAAAGCATCACACGTCACTGTATGTGCTGTATTGCTTCTGGAGGCGATCATATTCCGTATTGAAGGTACTTTTCCTATAGCAAACTGACACCTTCGATTTGTTCATTGTATACATGTGCTAATTTCTGTACTACCAAAATTGTCTGGTAATTTCTTTTTATGGTATTTGATACCTTGCTATGTGTTGTATATTGTGGGTAAGTTTCATAAAATTCTACCAGTAACTTTTTCAGTAATCGTGATTTTTGTGATTTTTCTTTAATTTATGATAACCAGTGTACTTCACTGTTACATTCATTAGTTATTGTTTGCATTTATAGTAATTTTTGTTTTATATCATTATCAGGTTAGTCCAGCAGATGGACAAATACTTCATTTTGGAGTTATTGAAAATGGTCTTATAGAGCAAGTCAAAGGTATTACATATTCCTTGAAGTCATTTTTGGGACTGCAGCCATCAGAATCTGATGAAGAAATGAAGGTTTGTAATTCCATCAGCTGTATTTGAGAATTTATTTTACCAATTTTCATACTAATTTATAGTCATTTGAAAACATCTGGTACTATTAATTGTTATAGCAGCAGTATTATTGATAGTAGTAATTGTTAATGAGTGAGAAAATTAGTTGCTTATTAGAACTTAGCTTACTTTTCTTTTATGCACCTGGTTTGCGTTTTGAGTGTTCATTTGTAGTAATATGCACATGTTTGTTACACTTTGACTGCTGGGGGGGGGTTCATCGGTGGCCAGCAGTTGACTTGGCTACAGTGCCATTGGGGGGGGCACTGGTGACCATCAATGCAACCAATAGTAAAGATACATAATTAGAGTAAATATCGATACTAATAAATTTTTAAATAATACCATTGTTTCTTAATTGGAAGAAATTAATGGCATACGCAACTTGCTGGTGACGTGACCAATAATAAAAATGCATAATTAGTAAATATCAATATTGATAAATTTTTAAATAATACCATTGTTACTGTAATGGTTTGAAAAAAATAATGCCATACCTGATAGCAAAAATAATTTTATTAATACAAGGAAAATATACATATTTTTTCTGAAACTGCAGTGAGTTGCATTGAAGCGTAGACAAAGAAAAGGTGAAGTCAACATGACATGTCATAGATTTTTTAGTGCAATTCTTTGCTCTCGTTCTCCCTAGTTGTTTTGAAGTTTTTTCGTTGCACACTGTGCAAAATTGCCATACATTTCGCACACTTCCGTAAAAAAAAAAAAAAATCGTGATGTGGTTTTTTTCTGTCTGTAATTGCTTGATGAAATGAAATCTTTATCATCTGAACATTTCACTAAATAGATCGCTAACTTCATCCTAAAGTCAGGAATTGAAAGATGATAAAGATCAGTGAGTTTGGTTCCCCCCTTTTTTTTCCTATTTTAGAAGAATTTCTTTACGAGCATAATGACAAAGAGCTTGGGTTAGCAAATTGCTATTTCACTTAAAATGAAGATGGAGCTTCTTAAGGCTGTTGATCAAAAACAGAAGACAAAAATGGAAATCTGTGAAACTTTTGGTATTGCTAATTCTACATTATCAACAATAATTAAAAAAAGAGAGCAAATTACGGAAATGTTTGAACGGAGTAAGTTTGAGCCAGAGCGAAAACGGATGAGAACGCCCAAGCACGAGGATTTAAAGAGACAGCTTTACTAGTTTGGTTCAAACAAGCGAGATCTCAGAAGGCTCCCATATCGGAATCTTTAATGCTAGAAAGATGCTAGAAGTAACGAACTTGATAAACAAATGGGTATTACATTTTCTGCAAATCCTGGACGGTTGGAATGTTTCAAGAAAAGAAAGGGCATAGTATTAAAAAATGTTTGCGGCGAAGCTAATCCAGTTTTATCGACCATGGCAGCAAATTGGTTTCAGTGTACGTTGCCTTCAGTACTTGAAGAATATGAACTGAAAGATGTCTTCAACGTAGACGAAACTGGGTTATTTTACCGCTGCTTACCCAATAAAACTTTATCGTTTAAGGGACAATTGTGTTCAGGGAGAAAACTGTCTAAGGAACGGATTAAGGTATTGGTAAGATGTAATTTGGATGGTTCTGAAAAACTACCCTTATTTTTTATTGGCAAAAGTTTGAAACCGCGGTGTTTTAAGAATGTAAGAATGTTACGGGTCGAATATACAGTAAACAAAAAGGCATGGATGGTAGCTACGATGTTTACTGATTGGATCATAAAGTTAGATGAACAATTCTTACAAGAAAAGCTTAAGGTTGCAATGATAATTGATAATTATTCGGGCTCACCCCAATGTTGTATTGAAAGCTATAAAGCTTATCTTTTAGCCTCCGAATACAACAATAGAAGCCTTGTGATCCAGGGATTATACAAAACATGAAATTTTTCTACAGGAAGCAATTTGAAAATGCTCGCACTCGAAGGAAATGACGATTTCTCGATTAGTTTATTAGATGCTCTTCATATGCTGTATTCTGCATGGAATTCAGTGACTCCAAGGACGATTGAAAATTGTTTTCGTCATGCAGGATTCTCGAAAGTATCAGATTTGTTGGCGCCAAAAGAAATGGAGAAGGAAGATAAAGAAACTGAGCCGACACTTAATGAAATGTTTGAGAAAATTTCTGTATTATTGGACTATCCTACTGTATGATTGGAAGAATCTGTTGTAGTAGATGATGACAATATGCGTACAGCCAAAATTATGACAGACAGAGATATTTCGGAGTTTGTTCAAAGCTAAAAAAATATCTTTGATGCAGATTCCGACGAAGAAAATGAAATTAATAATGCAGCTCCTGTTCCCACGTCATCTGAAATGAGGAACATCATTAAAAGTATGTGCAGTTACACTCATGTCCAAAATTATGTTTACACGCATAAATTCACGGATTTCTCAGAGACTATGACTTATAATTTAATGAATTTTCGTGGAATCATACATAACATGATGACACATTAATGCGAAAGAAAAAATTGAAGATCACCTCATATGATATAAAATTGTAGCATGAAACAATAAAAATGGTAATAAAGTGTGACAAAGAGAGTTAAGAAAAAAAGGAATGATTCAGAAAAAGAATTAAGTCTTACGAATTTAATATGGAATATAATCTCCCCTGACTTGTACACACATATCACAACGTGTTTTAAGGCTGGAAATAACGTTGTTAACCACAGTTTGGGGAATTAATCTCCACTCTTCCAGCAATGCCATCTTCAGAGCATTTACATCTCTAGGAGGAGGATGTATACGTGCAATTGCTCTTCCAAGGTAGTCCCATAAGTTCTCTATCGGGTTAAGGTCAGGAGAGTTTGGTGGCCAAGGTATTCGCTTAATGTCTTCACTTTCAAGGAATTCATCAACGAGGTTTGCTCGATGTGGACGGGCATTATCATCCATAAATAAAAAGTCAGGTCCATATGCACCCCTGAAAAGTCTTACATAAGGATCTAAGACCTCATCCCGATATATCTGGCCTGTCACAGATCCGCTGCTGAACACGTGTAGGGGCGTACGTCCATCGATCATTATTCCACCCCATACCATCACACCTCCACTACCGAAACGGTCACGTTCCACAATGTTCGAGGGATCATTTCGTGTTCCTGACTCCCTCCAGATGTAAACACGTTTAGAATCACCAGTTAAACTAAACCGCGACTCATCAGTAAAGAGAACATGGGACCATTGATGTTCAGTCCAGTTTTGATGTTCTTTACACCAATTAAAGCGATCCCTCTTTTTCTGTGAAGACAGTAAAACACATACCCTTGGCTTTCTGGCATAAAGGCCTTTTTCATTAAGCCTTCTGTATATTGTTTGCCGTGATGCAACAGTTCCAGTGGTGGCTGCAAGCAACTGGCGAGCAGTAGCCTTTCTGTTACGATGGGCAGTTAATGCCAGATACCGATCTTCAGAAGCAGTTGTCATTCGTTTCCGACCTTGTCCAGGCCCCCTTACAACACTTCCTTCATTTTGAAACTGTTTCCATAGCTTAGAGACTGTCTGTCTTGAAATATTCAGACATGTGGCTGTTTCCATGATTGACTGCCCTGCTTCTAAACGGCCGATAATTCGCCACTTTACAGATTCTTCCAAATGATACTTCGAAGCCATAACAAACCGCTTTGAGTCCCTACACACTGAAATCAAACGCTATGTTGCAGAAATTCACTCAAATATTCAGTTTGCGCAAAGCGCTTGATTCACCCTTGGATGACGTAACGCCTAGATTTGCATATCACAAACCGTTTGATTACTTTGATTGGATAATGCTAATTAGGCTTGGTTTTCGCACATTCCCTGCAAATACGGATCACATTGATTTGATATTTCATTGAATATCATCATTTTTGGGTATGTAAAGATAATTTTGGACATGAGTGTATTTAGAAGCACATTCCAGTGATGAAATGAACAACAAAATGAACGAAATCAAACAATATGATGCTAAAAAAGACAATGCAAAGAAAAATATCAGATTATTTTCCGAAAATTCAGTAAATGTTTTGTTTTTAGAAAAACATGAAAATTTTATTTTAAATTTAATTAAGTTCTTGTGGATATTTTTGTTTCATTGACTTTAATTAAATACATGCGTATGTACATATCTGTGTAAATAAAATGCACTCTAACGAACTTAATTTTGTTGAATATATATCTTTTTTAAATATCCTTTAACATGGAATTCTTTTAACACGAAAAAATATTTTAGTCCCCTCAGTTTCGTGTTAAACAATTTTGCACTTTTTTTCGTGTTAAACAATTTTGCAATTAAGCACTGTACTTTAAATAAAACATGGTGTACCGTTCTTTCACAATAAATACCCAATGTTTGATAAAAAATGGTGGAAACTTATTTGGTACTCTTGAAAGAATATCTTTAAAACTTTCTTCATATTTAAGAATAAGATTTTCAGCAAAGTGTATCATTCTGTCAAATGATGAATGAGCAAAGTGAGTTTTTTTGTTTTTGATTTAAACAACTAAACTTTTGCAATTATTTTCTTGGTTTTAATCACAGATTTATCAGAAGTAATTTAAATTAGAATAAATAATTTTGTCAATAATATAATGATGTATTCAGTGGTGAGCTATGAATATTTTAATAAAGGCCTTACACTTTATCTTAAAAAAAATCTACTCTGAATTCATCTCTCTTTTTACAAAAACAAAAAATACAAATAATTATGTATGAACAAGGAAATACTTTAAAGTAAAAAGTCTAAAATAAATAGAAATAAAAAATATCATAGATAAATAAAAGTTTAAAAATCGGTTTAGTTTAACTGCTTAAAGTAAAAAGTAAATTTAGGTATACAGCATATTTTATGTTAAAAGCTGCCACACTTTCTCTTCTTTCGTATGATCAGTTAATCTGCTAAAGGCTAAAGAAATGGTTTTTCAAAATGGTTTTTACGTAATATTTAAAGTTAAATTGTCTTAAAGGTTTCTCATTTAAGGAGATTATAATTTAATCTGAAATTTGTTTTACAATTAAACAAGATCGTGTAGAAATATTGCTGTTCGAGTTGAAAGCTCATTCAGCTTCAGTGCTACTGATAGGGATTATTTCCTTAATGACTTCTTTTTTTAACTGTGAAGAATTTCGTTATGCAATTTTTCTCTTCAAAATATTTCAGTAAAATATGAAAAATCATGTATTTTATTTTATTCTTTAATATGAAATGATTGACATGAAGACTTGTTTTTCTTGAAATAAATTAATGAGGAAACAAAAACAAGGAGCTCACAAATTAAGAGACAAAGGGCTTGTGTGGGTCCTCTATAGCTTACCACTTTATACATTATGTAAATAATTTTTTTAAAGTTACTGTTTTCCTATAGGTAACTGATGAGCAGTGTCATAAGGCCTTAGTATCACACGACAACAATGCATTATATCATTGTGTGATATATTTAGCTCCTGGTGATTATCATAAATTTCATTCACCTGCAGAGTGGACTGTAGAACATAGAAAGCATTTTCATGGTAATTTTTTCTCTTTGATCTTAATTGTTAAGCTTTATATTTCATATTTAGTGAAATATAAAAATATTTCTAATCCTTGGATTATTATATTACTTTGAATTCTCTGTTGAAATAATTTAAACATAGCTGCTATTTGAATAAATTTCAGAAAATGCAAGTATTTCAACTATCTGATATTTTTAACCAATAATAATTCAATAACAAGATTTTTTTTAAACGTTTTAATGAATTTTGTTTTTAGGTGAACTATTGAGTGTTTGTCCTGGAATTGTGAATTGGATTGCTGGTCTTTTTAATATAAACGAAAGAGTTGTGTACACTGGACATTGGAAACATGGATTTTTTTCGTTAACTGCTGTGGGAGCTACAAATGTTGGCTCTATCAAAGTATTTTTTGATGATGTAAGAAAAATTTTTTTATTTGTATGTTTCTTAAATTCTATCACATATTAGTTTTTGCTATTCATAATAGTATATATTTTATGTAATATTCTTTAGTATTTAAAAGACTTATATTTATCAGAAAATCTTAATAAAATAAAAGTGAATAAAGTATTTGACAGGAAATACTGTTTTGAATGCACTGTTGTATTTCATTATTTGCCAAAAGATGTTACAGTTATGTAAAAATTAAGAACTTTGGAAGGCAGTGGATATAACAGAATCTAGCAAGTAAAGTGGGCATTTGCTGTGAAAACATAAATTCAGCTTATTATTATAAAAAATGGATATTTTGCTTATATATGTTATTCAAGAATATATATGTATTCTTGAATAACATATATATAATATTCAAGAGAATTAGTGTTTTTGTAATTTTTCCAAGTACTTGATGTAACTTCTAAGTACTTTTCTAATATGTTTTAAAAATGTGTTGATGTTTATTGGCATATGCCAAAAATCTCATGATTAACACAATCTTTATTGCCATATCATATTAAATATGAATTTTCTGTTAGCACAAAATATTAACACTGGTGATTTTGGGAAGATTTAATCAGTACAGAAATTAGCATTCAAGGTTTTGTTATCTAGATAAAAGCTTAGTTCACATTGTTAGAATGTATTGTCAAACATAAATTTGTTCCATGTAGATTAATTAATATTGCATATGGAACTTATTTCTGTTTAATAAATTTTTAGAGCCAAATTTATGTACTTCAATGTCAAAAGTCTGAATCTAATATTTTAAACTAGAGTCAGGTAGCCGAAGAGTTTTTATCAAATGAAATACAATATTTTTATGGCATCTTAATATTATCAGTAAAAAATATGCTCTGTTCAGATAATCAATTGGTTTTCAATTTTTTTTTTTTTTTTTTTTTTTTTATGTTGTTAGATCATCCCTGCCTCCTTTCCAAAATTAGAAAAATACATGCATATTTATTTATATTTATATAATTTTTAACTCAAGAGGTTTGAAGCATTTAACAAGCACTGTTGCTATGGCACACAGGAGGTTTAAAGCATCTACTTCAGTGGTGCCCCTGGAGCTTTGAAGTGCCCACTTGATGCAGCTTTGAAGTGCCCACTTGATGCGCTGTGTACTGCTGCATACTGGATCTGTTTATTTACAGTGAGGGATATAAAATAGTCTTTTCTGAAGTACTTTCATGGACCAGGCCCGGCTTGCATTCTTAACCAAATCTTAGTTTAGTTATTCTCATCATAGCATTCACTTGAAATGGTCTTGGCAGTGAGTATAGCAGTTAAAAAGTTTTCGAGCCTTAAAAATTTGGATGAAGATCAGATCAGCTCAAGTTCAGACGAACTCAAGTTTTCGACTTTGAACGAAAAAATTCATTGATTTCCACTGGATTACATTATGAAACAAATGAATCCAGTGGAGAAGTGGGTTTTAGAAATTAAACAACAAAAGGTATGGAAAACGTTGTTAAATACTGAAATCTGAATAAAAGTTTTTTTATATTCATAAACTTATATTTAATAGCTAAATAAAAGGCTGACTGCATCCTTCCTGACCTATTTGACCACTCTACAGATTTTTCACTTTTACTTTTAAGGTATCTTGTATTTAACCTACAGCTTTTCCCTTAGAGAGGGTAACCAAGATTTCTATTCCTTTTGAACTCTATATATGTGAAGAGATATGTCTTACACAAATATAATCTTTAAAGATTATATTTGTGTAAATATAATCTTAAAGATTATATTTGTGTAAATAATGATTTATATATGCCAGGAAAATAATTACATATTCTACTGAAGAACGGAAATTTTATGTAGTACTTGACAAGAGTTTCCTTTTTTACCAGATATACCACATTTCATTATGATATTGTTTTAAGTTTAAGATTTTTCTTCAGTTCAAACATCTTCATACATGTAAAGTATACTTGCATCCCTGCACATTAAAAGTCAGATCCGGAACCAAGTAATAATAAGAAATGTAAAATCTTTTTTTTTTTTTTTCCCTGAATCAAAATGGTTAGATTTAGTTAGATAATCAAGAGATATAAGTTACAGATATAAAATATATATATAAGAAAATCATTTATAATTTTTTATGTTGCATTTCCATTGTTTATACCTTTTCAAAGAAGTTTCGTATTATGCCAGTAAACACTTTTTTTTTTAATGCCAGGGTCCTTCAACTTTGAGAATACAGTGTATTCTCAATTAGCTATGTGCAGATTTGTTCATGGCAGTGACCACACACACACACAATGCTATATATGAGATTGTGTAAAAAACAAATGTGCTCAAGCTCCATCATGTAGGAGGATTTTTTCTATTATAGAAATCAGATTTATTTAATCGTGAAGAAGCTGTATGGCAAAAAACTAAAAATGTATAATTATTCTAAAATGCCAACTGGCGGAATATTGAGAAATGGTTAAATGGCAATTTAACTGAATTGGGTTTTCAGTGCTTGAATGAATCAGACATAGTTTCAGATGTCACAAGACAGAAGAGACAGAAAGTGATAATGAAAAATACAAGCAAATAAAATACTGACAATTACAGTAGTCCTGAGACAACAGTGACTATTGTTGAAACTCTATTGGATTTTGTTGATCAAAGATTTGAGTACAGTGATAAAATACACTTCAGAAAATAATGAAATTTGACAAATATTTAAACATTCTCAAAAACAAAGTGAAACTGCAATTTTTTTAAGAAAATAAATATATGCAACATGCATAAGAACTGATAGTTTGGATTATTTATGTTTTTCAATTAATTATTTGTGACCTGCTTCGCTGGTACTAGTCCAGATAGTCAAGAGTATGCTGTATTGCATTGCATGTTGTTTAATAGAATGCAGGGGTCAAATTTTACCACCCCCTCATTTAAAGAAAAACAGTTAAATAGTATTTACTTATATACTTCTTCAGGGTTCTTACTGTATTTGGGAGAATTTTTCATGCTGCTTAACTTGATTATTTCAAGCAGCAGTGTTTTTCATTTGGATGATCACTGTACCTTTGCTTTCCCCCCAATTAAAGCCTTTACTGTCTTTTTTTTCCCTCCAAAACTGGCTTATCAAGAATGAACCAAGTTTTTATAAAATCAAGGTGAAGGTCTTATGATTGTGTTGTAATGGCACTCTTTTCTATTATATTAATCACACTAATTGATGACAGTGTTCTATGTATGTTTAATGGCTTTACAAGTCTTTTATTTGCTTGATTTTTTTTTCCGAAAAAGGGGAGTGTCTAAAACTTAAATATTTTTGTTAATTTAGCTGTCCAGTCAACACCAGACAGTAGAGTGTTTTTCCTCTATATTAGCATGTATTTATATGCAGAGTTGATTTAGACAATTGTGAGCCCTAATTATAGCTTCTTCTGAGCTCACTAGCCTAATTTTCGAAAGGAAAAACAAAAAAATATTGCTTTTTCCTAAGATGTTTTTATATAAATATGTGTTTATATGTTTTTTAACCGATAGTTTTCTATTAAGTATGTATTATTGACAATTATAATTATTAAGTTATAATTATTGATATTGCTGGAATTGTACAATTATTGGATGATTTTAGCTACCTCTAAAATTTGGAGTGCTGTGATTAGGGTTTGTTTGTAGACAGCTGGTTTTTTTTAATATATTAAAAGTTTTTGCATATAATGGAAAATAACCAATTATTCATATTAATTTAAATTGCCTAATTGTGTTGAACTTACATTTTTTATTTAAATTTCAGACTCTACAGACGAATAGGAAGAAATGTAGAAAAGGAACTTATGAAGAAAAACATTTTAATCCACCTGTGATTATCTCAGAAAAGGGGCAGCCATTTGGAGAATTTAATTTAGGTTCCACTATTGTTCTCATATTTGAAGCTCCCAAGGATATTCAGTTTAGCATAAGACAAGGTCAAAAAGTGAAATATGGTGAACTTTTAAGTCTTTGTAATGCTTCATAGCATAATACTTCTCTCTTTTATGTACTTTTTGTTGTACTAAAATCAGAACTTGCTTAAAAAATTATGAAGATTATTTAACTTCCCAAGTAACTTTGTTGTATATTTATTGAGGGGGGGAGACTATGGAAGCTTTCTTCGATATAATCTTCATCTAATTTTTCTGCAATTTAAAATGTCATATATTAAAGAAAATTCTATTTTGGGCATCTTTTTAAAAATTTGATAAATTATGGATTCATTTTTATCAGATCATTACTTGTTATATGTTGTTCATTGCATTTGTGAATTCATTCACTATATATTAATTGAGTTTTTATTAGAATATTTTTATAGAATTGTTTGTAAAGTGCCATTGTACATTGCCTTAGACCAACTGTGATATATATATAATTTTCGTTATACTTTCTGTTATTATTCTTTAACTAGTCTGAGTGCTTCTGTATATTTGCCATTTTTTTTTTTCTTGGTGTGTGTGTGAATGTTAAAAAAACTGAATTTAGTTTGTAAAAATGAACAGTTCCTAACATTTATTCCTATGGGATAAGTTTCTGTTTTTTAAAAAAATATCCCCTTAACTTTAGAATTTATTTATACAGGAGCATTAAATTTACTGCATCCGAACTCTAATGTTTAGTAAAAATTACATCAGCAGTGTACAAAATAAAACTTTTATGTTTGCATATAATGTTCTTTATGAAATTTTTTTTTCTTCTCGCAAATTATTATTTTTGCAATTGTTATTTCCTGACATTATAGCCTTTCCTCTTCAGTGATATTAGTGCTTCAGATGCTGTTATATTTTTGGTGCTTGTAAATAAAAAAGTTAAAAATATATTATTATAGTTACATAAACAAGATTGTAAACAGAAACTTTTTAGAGTTCTTGGTTGGTGATAAAAATTCTTTAAATTTTGTTTATTCTCTCATAAGCATTAAGAAAAGCTATGAATTTTTGTTATTATTTGAAAAATTAGTTGTATCATAGGTGTTAAAAGGCATAACGCAAAATATGCATGTGTAATTTTTTTGTTTGTACATGTAACTTTGATTGTGACAGGTAGTATTTGCTGTATGTAAAATGCTAGAATTTTCTTTATATCTGCTATTTTCCATCTATTTCATAATGTTTCCAGTCATGCAGTTACATTTCAATTGCTTTCATTCTTGGATCAGCTCATATTAAAACATTTTTGTTATATCTTGTGACATAAGTATTGTATGAATACTGTTTTCTTTATAACATTTTGCTATGCTTGAAAAGAAAAAAATAGGTAGCTCTGTTTAAGTATATACTAGAACAAAGTTTATTCATTTATTATTCAGGAAAGATCATGTTCATTTACATATCCCTTTCTCCTTCATGTACTTGAGCATCTGAACACAATAAATTTCATATTGACAGTTACATTATAAAGGTGATTGCATTTTGTTCGTGTACATTTCAGCTGTAGTAATGCGTACTTCAGAAGCAAAATTAGGTTAAATTATTAGCTATAAAGATGATAGAAAGAACTGCAAAGAAGATAAATAATTCAGAACTTCAAAGAAATTGTGTATTTATATATTTTCATTTTTTTAAAAATATGTAAAAATGAATACCTGAATTTTTTAATATACATAGCAGCATGAATGAATATATGAGTCTGCAAAACTGAAATATTATTCAGCATCTTTTTCTTGGTATTTTATGCGCATTTTTGATTACTTGTTAAGGTATTCATATTTAATTGAAATAGTTGGTGGCATCTGAAGAATGTAATCTGCTATTAACCTATAAAAATATTACAGTAGAATTGTAGATGAAAATAGCTTACAGAAAAATGTCAAATTTAACTTTTTATTTATTTATGTATTTCAAAGCTGAATGTAAATTTATTTAGATTTTAATTTCTTGATTTTTCGTATAAAATGTGTTGAAATGTAAATGGTATACATTACATTTTGTCACATTTAAGCATTATTTTGGAAACATTTCTATTTTCAATAAATGTTAAATTATATATTCACACTTAAAATAATAATTATAATGAGATAGTAGCATAAACCATCATTTAGGTAATTTCTAAAATTTAAAAATTGCATAGTTTTTAAACAATTTTTTAAACAAATTTATATCATTTGAATGTGTAATATATTCATAATTGGTTTACAATTTTTAAGTCATGTCTTATATATAACTTTGACTATCAACGAATGTACATTCCAGGCTTTATTTATTAATTTTTTTCCCTGAAAGAGTGAATAAAAATAAATCAGTGCTTTTAAACATTTCAAGTAGAAGAAGGTTATTAATTCTTTTATTATTGAGATTATTAACTTGAACTCTCTAATGTGCACAAATATTGGGGGGGGGGAACTATTCCATTGTTACTTCTGAAAACTGGCTAAACACCATCTTAGAAAAAAGAAATTTTCTAAAAAATTTTTTAGAGAATTTTTTTTAAAGAATATTATCATAAAGTATTTAAAGTGCCTTATAATGCCTTACATTATAAATTATAAAAGTATTAAGCTATGACATTTCATATGAAGTTTTGAATGAAAACTGAGGATTTCGCAATGAAATTGTCTATAAAATATTTCTGTCCAAAAGAAAGAAAAAAAAATGTAACTATAATTCAATCAAAAAATATTTGGTGTATTATATAAATGAAGTTTTAATATTTGATTTTTTGCTGGCATTAAATAAATAAGTAACAATTTCTGTTTAATTTTTTAAATTACATTGATGTTTAGCAACTTTTGTTTAAGTACATATTATTAGGATAGCTGTTAGGTATTGTAGTAAAAAATGAACTTCAGTTAATATTGTTGATATTGTATTCATCACTCTTTAATGTATTTTGAAATTTTGATGCCATGATATTTGTATTGCAACAGAAAGTTTTGGTAAACAAAAATATATTTAGTGTCTCTTAAGTGTTTTTACCTTTTTGTTAATATGTCTTAAATAATACCTCTTGAATGTTTTATCTTTTTGTTAATATGTCCTAAATTAATAATTATGACCTAAATTTGGAATTTTTACTGATTTTATTTGACATTAGTTTTCAGTAATTTGGTTAATTGAATTTTTGAGTATATTTTCCCATAATTGCAGTCAGAACTACAAAAAGGCTAAACAATGCTATTTTTTAGTTAATTTTTGGCTTGTAATAATAATAAAAAAAGGACTTGGATTCATTTTTTTTTCATTCCGAAGAGAGTACTTTTCATTAGCGCTAAAATTTTCTTTAATTTTATTTTCAGCAGAAATTACTTTGAATGATATAGCGTATATGACAGTATAAATATGTCAATATTTTTTTTGAAAAAAAAGAATAATTATGACATTAAAAAAGAAAATGTTTGTATACGTATCTTATGTATGCAGAATAAATGTAAATGTATTTTGTTATGGAATATGGAATCCCTCATTTTATAACCAGGGAATATTTACCTTTTTCTCACTAAAGCACTTTGTCCAGCATTTAGCTGAGAAGTTTACCATATATATGCTGTTTGGATAATAAATGCTACGAGCTTCAACTAATTTCTTTCAAAATCTAAAATTTTTAAGTTCTGCTTTTTAGTTTTGAACTGATGATGTTCATTTTCTCTTTTCTCCGTCCAGTTTATAAATAGTACTTGCAAACAGTACTGACTGAAACTAAAATAACAATAGATCTTGAATTAATTTCTCTCGGTATATTTGGTACTTTAAGAAATAGCTGCAAGTCTTGAAAATTGTATTAATTGTGAATTTTTAACACTAAACTGTACTAATTCGTTGTATGCATAACTTTTTTAAAATGCTTGAATTTGAACTCTGTTTCTTATGCTTGAAATTGTTGAATGCAATTTACATTAAATGTAACGTCACAAATGATGTGCATCTAAATATGTATAAAGTAGTACAGATTCAGTTTATGGCTGTATCTATTATTTAAGATGAAATAATTTACTAGAATGTAAAGTGTACATTTAAATGTAGAAATATCTGCATTGTTAGCTTGTTAAAATCATGTGTATAATTTTAATGATAATGCTTTTGTATATTTATTATTTCATGTATCTTTTATTCATTTATTGCATGTAGTGTAATTAACTTATTTGTAATGATTTTTACTCCTTTTATTTTTTTGCATGGTCAAATAGTTATAGTTAGTTACCCATATCAATTTTTTCCCACTGCTGTTGGGAAAGATATGTATTCACCACGTGAAAACATTTGTTTTGTATGTCCTTTTTTTATATTGTGTTCTGTAAAATAAAATGACGTGCAGTTATTTTTGTTGTTGATTTAGTTTCATTTATTTCTAAATATTTCACATTAATAGCTTGGTGGGTATCTAATTTGAAAACATTCTCATTTCATATTTTAATGCAAAAAAAAAAAAAAGATAGCGTTTTAAATATCTATTGTAAAATTCTGTGAAATATATATGCAAGTGATATGAACTATTGAAGGAGATTTAAAATTTTCTTTGTTTTCAGCATAATTAATAGAATGTGCACTTAGTAAGTAGCTCATACATTAGTTCAAGCAGCAGAAGGGGCTTATTGCCATTTTTTAGCTACCTATATACTATCTATATACCATAACTAATCTATATAATTATTGCCATCTATCTACTAATTGGAAAATCTTTAAATATTAAAATTATAACACGAGGCTTATAAATATTAAATATGATGAACAGTTAACATGTAGACAATACCGATTAGAATGTAAACAAAACTAACCAGAAATTTGCTTATACCAGCTGTCACGATAAGTCATGACATCATACTGTGACCCCCGTTTCATGGCTTTATTTTCATTGCATAGGACATACAGGAGATGCTTACTCTGTTTATTCTAACCTTAATGGGATAGCCCTTGTTAAGTAAACTTGGAGTAATTTTTCCCTCTGCAGTCTGATGGAGCCACTCATGCTTTGGCAAAGTTTTTGTTGTTGTTTGTTTCCTTATATTCTTTATCATAGCTGCCTTCTTACTGGAAGTAATCAGATGATGACCATATATGGGAATATTATTGTTACTATAATGAGCTCTTTCTCCCTAGTTTGGGGTTAAGGATGCTCTCCGAATAATATTCACCAGTCCTCTGTAGGAGTTGACCATGTTTACAAGTCATTATTTTACCAACACTGCTATGACAAACTGGAGGGTGTCGAAAATTTGGTTTGCTATATCCGATCTGATCAGAAGAATTGATTAGCTCACAAAAATGTATAAAATTGAATAACGAATCAGAGAGGGGGGAACTGATTGTCACATTTACTAAAAGAATTGTATAATAAATCTAATTAAAGAAGCAGATTGTGGGAAAATATCTATGGTTGCAAAGTAAAAATTCAATAATTTTTATAAGAATAATAGGCTGTGATTTGGCAAAAGAGCTAAAAAATGCAAAACTCTAAATCGAAGGACGTAACTTGGAACGCATCTACACTCACGTTTGTGAAAATTGCAACACCATGAAGGACTTACGCGAGTGAGCTGAAATTTTCAGGAAATGCAAAGTAGCGCATGATATGCAAATGATTAGAATTGCAAATCCGTAGCGCATGCGTATGCTGAACAGCGCCCTCTGAACGGCTGATGGATCCGAATAAATAGACGGCTGTAGCGAGGCGTGTATGGTTATCGGTGGTTATCTGCTAGTGGTAAACGTTAACTCAATCTGTACTTATGCCTCGTCGACGAAAGAGAGCGAGATTTGAACAACTTACAGAGTTTGAACGAGGGAGAATCATCGGCCTTCGTGAAGCTGGATTGTCGTATCGTGCAGTAGCCTCTCGTGTGCAGCGTAACAGCAGCACAGTGATGCGCGTTTGGAAGCAGTGGACGGACGAGTGTCGGACAACTCGGAAATCCGGGAGTGGACCCCGAAATGTGACGTCAGCTCGCGATGATAGACACCTGGTCCGCATGGCGCGGACGGACCGTACAGCTTCCTCTAGACAATTGGCAGCACTGTGGTCAATAGCTACAGGTGTTTCATTGTGTGCTTCATCAATTCGTAGACGTCTGCTGCAGTGTGGACTGCGCGCACGGACTCCTTTATACAGGATCCCCCTAACGCACGACCATCGCCGCCTGCGGCTACAATGGGCCAATCAGCATAGAGACTGGCGTGCTGATTGGCAGCATGTCGTGTTTTCTGACGAATCCCGCTTTAATTTGTGGTACCATGATGGCCGCATTCGTGTCAGACGCTATGCCGGTGAACGCCACCTTCCGGAGTGCATTATCGAACGCCACAGTGGACGAACACCCGGAGTTATGGTCTGGGGCGCCATAGCATATCATAGACGATCTCAATTGCTACGAATTGTGGGCAATCTGAACAGCAACCGGTATATCCGTGAAGTTCTACAGCCCGAAGCTGTTCCCTTCCTTCAAAGCTTGCCAGGCGCTGTATTTCAACAGGACAATGCCCGCCCTCATACTGCTCGGATTGTTAAATCCTTCTTTGCAGCGCAGCAGGTACAGCTTCTTCCTTGGCCTGCGTGTTCCCCGGATATGTCGCCAATTGAACATGTGTGGGATGTCATTGGTCGGCGTCTTGCTCGTGATCCTCGTCCTGTTGCGTCTGCAGACGAACTTTGGGTACGCGTACAAACGATATGGAATGCTCTTCCTCAGTCAGACATTCAAACTTTGTTTGACTCCATGCCACGTCGTGTAGCAGCACTTATTGCGGCGCGTGGTGGCCACACAAAATACTGATTCTGATCTCTTGTTCTTGTTTGTTTGCTTTGAACATTTAATCATTTATTTGTACCACTACCACTCAACTGTGTATTAAATTGCATTCAATTATGACGATTCCTTCTTGGTGTTGCAATTTTCACAAACGTGAGTGTATATATAAAAAAAGACGATCAAAATTTCATTCCTTGAAAGAAGAATTGCCTTTTTAGTACCCACCATTATATGATTATTTCCCCCTTCCTGAAAGAGCAAAAATTTCAAAATTTTCATCATAGCATCAGGCTTAAATAGAGCGCTCTCTGTCTGACAGCTCTGTCGAAGAATTTGAACGAAATCAGAGAACACATTTATGTGCTTTTGTTCAATGGTCACTAACACCATTCGGATAAGATTTGCTTATTGTGGCTTAGTTCTAAAATTTCGGCCTGAAGATAAAAGCAATGTCAAAATCTTTTCTTTTGCGATGGAAAATGAAGGTCTTAACATTCTAAACGTGAATGATTTTAAGTGTCAGCGATATTTTTGTTTAATTTGCAGAAAAAAAAGATATATATATATATATATTGTTTTTATATTATGTTTTTACATGGATATTATGTTTTATTTGTTGAATTGTATCTCCTTTGTATTATGAGTTATTTACTTACATCTGTGAGCCTTGTGGAATACTTCATGGAACACGAGGAGTTTTGTGTTTGTTTTTTTAATTAAAAAAAAAATTTGAAAGGTTTCGGATTTTAAATTACGTACAAAGGAGCGTTTTTTTTTTTTGTTTTAACATTTTGTGTGTTACCTTTAATTATTAAATGCCATGTTCTTCGCACTTATACTATAAAATTCAGTTGAAGAAAAATATTGCAGAATAATTTTAAATTGAGCATATCTTTAGAATTTCTGATATATAGCCTCACGCGCTAGAGATAAAAATGTTTTTTCTATACAGCGTTAACATTGCTCGCTTTGAAATCTTTGAGTTTCTTAATAAAAAATTCGTTAAAAGTTTTACAAGGTATGAAATCGATAATAAAACAAATTCCAAATTGGGCTTCCAGATGCCCATATTCGCTGTAGGATTACGTCATTCAAAATTGTATGGTTCTAGGTACCGTCGTTTTATCACAATGCGAGAAGCATACATTTATACAGATTCTTCATTATTTAATTTCTTTAAATATAATACAGGGCGATAATATTTAGCGGCAACAATTTGGAAAGTGAAAAGGGCATTCAGAGTGAACCGACGCAAAATCGCAAAACGAAAACAATAGTCCTTCAGGGACAAAGCCCATTTGGACTAAAAAAAACCTTAAAAGGAATACTGAAGCTTAAATACAGACATGCTGCATCAAAACTATAACTCATTTTTTTCGTTCCTTGTTTAATTTTTACTTCCTCGTTTAATCTATATCTCCTCTGCCGTTTATATTTCACAAACAATAGATACCAGCTATCTCTGAAACAGAAATCTACCAAATTTTATCTTACAGCTTTTTAAAACTTGGGAAACTTAGGATGATTTAATAGCTTAGCAGTAGATATACTAAAAACTAGTCATACTTTTTTTTAAAGTTTGAGAGAAGGATAAATAGGTTAAAATTTAACAAGAAGGTCACGAAAGTAGGTTATATGTAAAAACATCGTAGACGAAAACGTCAGGGAGCGAAAACATTGTCGAACAATAAAAAGAAATTAGAAGATATTATCAATTCTAAAGCATCGTGTTATAAAATATCATGTTCGAAAATAAAGCGGTTAAAAAATATCGCAGTTTTAAAACATCGTCATAAAAATTAAAGTCATATATAAACCATCGCCCATGATGTGTAACATAAAACATCGTAAATATTTGTGTTTATGGCTTTAAAAGTTGTAGATGCCTATTCGCTTAATGATTTGAGAGCTCGTAAAGCAATGAGGAATATTCACGCTTCTGTGTTTCATATACGAAACTAAAATTTTTGTATGATTTATTAATATTTTTTTGCTAAAAGAGCAACACGGAAACTTAAGCACTGAAAAACTGAAAATGAATAAAAAATTAATGTCGCGTATAGCAGTTAGTATAATTTTAAATTTATGTACGTAACTATTCAACAGTCATTATCTAGTTCATCTCTTTTGTAAAGTGATATTGGCAGTTTTTCCTGAAAAATATAGTCTAAAAAATTAGAAACGAGAAGATCAGTAACTGCTTGAGTTACTTACCAAATTGTAAAATTATTTTCCTTTATTTTATTTATCTGATATTCTTTTAGTAAAACTTAAACCTTATTTTGTTTCAATCAGTTGAATAATTTTTATAGATTAACCTCACGCAGCATATAAGCATTCTGTACCGAGCCACGCACATAGCGAAAATCCGTCCTCATGATTGGATAATGGCTTCCGATGACATAATTTTCTCTACGCTTAGGAACGCCTTGACTTTGCTTGGTCTCAAGGGTATACCTCCATACCGTTTGTTTGCATTTTGATAACAGTACCGAAAAGATTATTATGTGCGTTGTATTTTTGTTACTATGAGATTACACTTCTTACAACACTGTAGTGTGGTGAATTTAATATAAAAAATGTAATGTTACCCCCTATGATTAAAAATCTTATTTCTTCTTGTGCTAACTCCTTAAATGTGTATTAAGTGCAGAAATGTGTATTAATATCAAGATTTTTAATAAATGTGTTCTTAATTTTAAACCCTTCATATTAAAAGTGTTGTGGTTATTAATTTCATGTTCATTATATATCCATTCTCTGCAGAGGCAATCTCCGAAAGCATGACACAAGTCAGGGCTCGGAAATAGCAAAAACGACGTTCGAACCTAACATAGTACACCAGTAAATTCACAATATTTATAACCAATCTGAAAAAGTAAAATTTATTTTTGAAGTTAGACTAATATAGATTTGGAACAGAGAAATAGAGATATGTATTATAAATTGAATAATATTACATTATGAATATTGCTAATTTTTTAAGGTGTAATGTCTTTTGTACTTTTGCATAAAAATAGTATTTGTCAGAGAAAGAAGTTTCTTTTCTTATACACGTGTATTAAATTCAGCGACAATACTGAATGCACTTTTTTCTTTCATTTAAGGCAACAGTATATTTGAAATAACGTGGGCATGGAAGTAACATAACATTTGCAAAGGAAGTATTTTCTGCAATGTGAAAACAGAATGCAGCAAAACTGCAACAATAATAATATACTTACCAGCATACAATGCCTTTACAGCTGGATCGAGATCGTTGTGTTTTGGTTTGTGCACTAAATTCATGAACTCAGTTATTTATATAATCTAAGCGCTTAAGGTTGCTTCTGATATTAACAGTATCTTATTTTATAATTTTATAATTCCGTGAAACAGGAAGCCAACTTCAGAAAGCTGCAGCTGAATTTTTTCGTTTCAAAGAAAACAAACGATATTTTCACTTTTCCGTTCATGTATGCGCGTCATTCATCGAAAATAAAACCGTAAGAATCCCGTCTAAACGTCATCAGAAAATGATGTCATCGGAAAATATGTCCAATCACAAGTACGGATTTTTCTAATGCGCTTGGCGCGGTACAGAATGCTTATATGTTCCCACACAGTTACTCGTCTTCCCTTTCCTAATATTTTTAAACTGTATTATACATAAAAAGCTGTCAATACCACTTCATAAAAAATTAATTAAATAAAGACATTTACTAGTTAAGTACACACATTTAAAATTATGTTAACTGCTGTATATAGCAAAATTTTTCTATTCATTTCTTTTTTTTAATGCATAAGTTTCCTTCTTGCTCTTTTAGACAAAATTATTAATTAATTCAAAAATATTGTTGCGTGCGTACGGGTTCGTAATGGATTGAATGCACAAGTCGTTAAAAAGTTAATAAAATTTATTCTTTTCACAAGAAATAAAACAAAATACTGAAATATTTCTTCAGAGATAATCGTACAATATCCCAATATCTCAAACTTTAAACAGAACTCAATTCAAAACAATGAGAGTTAATCCAATCTCACAGCGAATTTGCTACAATCAACAACAGCATTAAGTAAACAATACAGTTCGCTTAAAACAACGGCAACTGAAATGAGGTGTTTTAATTCGATTTTTATAAGCTTTTTAATTATTCACAAGAGTATTCTGGTAAAATCTATTTATATATTTTCTCGATTTTTCTGGATGGCAACAACAATTACTAGATATTTATTTAATAAATATTAAATGCACGCGCTGTTGTATTTTTACTTTTCCGACATAGTTTTCTCTTCAAATTCGTCTGCGTTGCACAGGAAAATAAAACAATTTTAATTACAATTCTAAATAAATAGCTAAATAAATACGAAATCCATAGCAATATGAAATATAGAGGTAAAAATATTTCCTATTAAATTCCTACTGTTAACTCACACTCTTCCTATATCTTGTTCAAATTTTCAATTGTTAATAAAACACTTTTTATTCAGCCACTCAAGCTCAAATACATTTTTTAAAACTTGTAGCGGAGGACACTTGATGTTAATACAGTTTTTGCACATAATATTTTTAATTAAAATTTTTTTATTTCCAATGACAAGGCAAATACAAAAGTACAAAAAAACAATTAAAGGTGTACATAAAAGTGACCGAAGTTATTGCTTCAAAAGTTCTCTAGCACGCCAATAAAGCACGTTTAAGAGTCGCCAAGAAGTGGCGCACATCAATCAATCAATCAGGCAGGTATTGCCGGGATGTCGCGCGAAGCGAGACGTGTCCGGCTCGGTGAAAATCAGCCCGAAGGCAACAAGACGGTAAAAGCTCAGGACACGTGGCAAAAAGGAGGTCAGAGGGTGAGGAAAGAAGGGCAACAATGACACCACAAAGAAAAGCGCAAAACGACGAGAGAGGAAGTCAAGCGCAAACAAGAGCTGAGTGAAGTGACAAGGTACAAGACAAGTAAAATGACAAGAATAGGTGTAGTTATAATCAGATTATATAGTATGTTCCAGAATATTTGTAAATGAGAATATATACATTATATACAGTAAAACAGCGAGGTCCATGTTGTCCATGTTGTTAGCAAGAAAGTAAAGTGGCGCACATCGACGGAGGTGATCTCTATTTAATTGATGTGCAAAATGACAGAGAGGGCAGCCAGGGCAAAGAATATGTACTATTAAGAAGGAAAACTTCTCAGAAGCAGAAGTGGCTCCCTTCCAACGAAAAGGGAAACAACTGCGCCTGCGTGAAATATCTGTCGCCAAAAAGCGCCAAAGCTCGAAGCTGAATGCCGAAGTTGGTTTGGACAGGTTCGACCGTTACGTTTAGCAAGAGTTTAAACAAAGAATAGGTTCTTTGGTTTCAAGTAGCGATATGGACAATGGAAGTTCAACAGCTAGTGAAAGTGAAACTTCACCTAATATTTCATCATTTCCGAGTTTAAATTATCGCGACAAGTCAAAGAACGATTCATCTTAACCCGTGTTCCTCAATTTCCTACACACGTCGCGGAGGGGGAAATATCGGCTAGGTACCAAAGAACCGGCATATCACAGAGGGAAAATTCTCGCCAACAGATTCCGTCGCCAAATCCCTTGGCGAATGTTCCCTTTTCTTTGTAGCGCCGTTGCAGACAAAGTGGTTTACATTACGTCTATGGAGCCTTTCCTTCTTTACATAGAGGTTCTTTGGCCAGTGTTGGAAAAGATTCCAATGCGATAGAGGTGCTCTGCCAAGCTGTCAAGTCCAGGCAAGATTCGGAATTGGGCAACAGCTTCCTGAAGCAGACTACTAGGGATAGTTGAGAGATCTTCATTTTTTAATTAAAATATGTAATATAAAGAAACATTGCAAGTACTTAAATTTATGTCTAAAACTTCCTGGAGTGTGTGTAAACTATGTGTGTATAGGAAACAAAGCTTACGTAATTCATATATGCTTCTCATTAAAGCGACTACTAATAAAACTGGATTTAACTGATAATAACTGAATGTAGTTATTCTATTCAATGTCACGAAATGCATTAAAATAAAAAATAATTACATTAAAGCTATCTGTATATGCTCTTTATTATTTCATAGTAATTCATTTTAACACTGTGATTTCGATAACAGAAGATTAAACAAAACGAAAGCATTATATAAAAATTATTTCCTCAATTTAATACTGTCGTAAACTTCTACGTTATATGTTATTTATTTGGAATAATTTACTTCATGTTTTATTTTCTAAAATGAGTTCGTATTTACTTCTTCGATGCTGCTGTCGATGAAAGAGACTGAGCTAAAGTTCTATAATTCATTTACAATATTCAAATTTCCAAATATTGCTTCTTTGAAACTAAGCCTTACTACTTACATTATGATGATGATGAACATCGCTTAGTAAACAGCATGCAATAATGTTACCTGAGTTGGTATCTGAGAAATATTAAAATTTTTTCTTGCTCATAAGCAATTGCAGCGACTATGCGGTGGCAATGAGAAAATAACCAGCTTATATAAAACTCGCTTACGCCAAACTCGTTGTTATATTCTTGAATCTTTTTTACATCTTTTTCTGCCTCTACCCTTTAATGTGCTCGTTAGCTTTTCTGATTATTTGTTTGCTAATCGACTAAGACAAAGCACCCGAGGGCTATCTACTTAGAAAAAGAGATGCCTTCCTAAAGAACTTCATAAGAGAAATTGACACGCATATACGTTATATATGGATATGGATATGGTGAAGTGTGTTAACACCCTTTGTTTACGCATAGACAATATGAGTATTGTCCAGTCGCACTAATTATCCAGCTAACTACACTTCACAGGGTCCGCAGGGGGCCCCGCCAGGCGTTGGTGTGTTTCATACCTCCGTGCCTCTTGTGGACAAGGAGTTCTTTATGATTTCTTTCTGATGTTTGTTCTTGATAGGAATATCTTATAGAAAGATTTATTGCACTTTCTGATTTCGGAAGTTTTAGATGACGTTCAGCTGTGAGAGGGCATTTAAATAAGTAGTGTTCAGGGCTGCGTCTTTCTTCGCATACACACTGATCTATATCAGCTAAGTTCCTTGCAGAAAAGTACGTGAGAAAAGAGCCATGCCCCGATATGAACCATGTTAGTTCTCCTGGTATTGAAATGAGTGCAGTGCCTGATTTTGGAAATAGTTCATAGGTCCTTCTTCTTTGTTCCGCGTAGTCCCACCAGTTCTGCCATTCAGTGTGTTTTTTCCTTATCCCAACAGTTTTAAAACTTTTTTTTTAAGTTCTAGAATTTTACTGTTTTTTGATGCTAGAAGGAGATTTTAGGGAATCTCAAAACTGCAGTTGTAAGAAATCAGTTCTAGGAGTTAATGTTTTGATTGCGTCAATTCTTCGGATTCCACTGCTCTTTCGATTCTTTTCACTCTTCGCTCCAACCCTGCCTAACTGTTCCCGACCCCACTGCTCATTCGATTTTTGTCCGCTTTTGCTCACCTCGTTAACCGTATTAATTCACTTCTCATTCCCGATGCTTTTCATCAGGGTTATTGTTAGTGAGCAGTGAGCCATAAAAAAAGAACTGATTCGGTTCTGACTCGATCCCGTAAAAGAACGTTTTCGCCTTATCTTTAATATAATCACATAAAACTGGTGTCTTGAATAATAAAGAGATGTGTTAGGAGGTATTAGGTGTGGCTATACGTAAAAGATTCTACGTAAAACTGAATATTTCGGTTCTTAATCTTCTTCGGACAAGTAATAAAATCCCTAATTACTCAGTTTTCAATTGTGATTTTAATCTCGGTTCTTATCTTACGAAATGTTTTAACTCTTCTAACTTTTCAACATTCATTGAGCACTTAAGTGAGAGAAGATTTCCGTTAATAAAGCACAACAACAGAACTCGCAAGTGAAGTATTCATGCGGTTTTCGTTGAAGACAGGAAGGTCTAAATAGGGGGACTTAAATTATGGACACCCTGTGATTTTGATTTTTACCAAGAGGAGACAAGTAACGAGAAATTTGTAGAACCATATGAAACTGAGGTTCACAAAGTACAGGACGTAGAAGCATTTAATCTTTTAAAAATATTTTTTTCACGAAATTATACCATTAGAATTTTGTTAATTTTACCGCGAGAAAAAGGGACGGTAAAAATAAGGAAAATTATTTAAAAAAAAATTGCGACTGGAATTTACAACCATAATGTCACTGTCAAAGATTTATACTATCATGTCTAAATTATCAGAAAGGAAGCAGTGGAAATACAAATATCTGGTATGTAACTAAAACGTTATATTAATTGGTTTTTTAATTGAAACAATGTACGTTTTATGAAAATAAAATTATAGCATAATCAACGCTGTTGTATTAAATTAAGATTAATATTTAAGTGGTCAGTGTTTTTGTATGTTATATAGTCATGTAAACATTTTCGTTAATAAGTAGTATGTTTATAAATCGAAGTTATTTTTTGGCTCAACAGACAACGGAGGAGGATTACATGTAACTCTAAGAAACAATTTTTCTTACATTCCCGACTTTTGTACTGCATTTCTTACTGAGAGTTTAAACTTCTGTTTTGGAATTTGCAATGTGATGAGTTTGTAATCCATTTCTTTGTTTTTTGCCGAATTAAAAAAAATAAAGTTTAAATTATTCAAATGTAAAGTATAATTTAACGATTAAATAAGAAAAATTAAAAAAAGATGACAGAAAAAATCCGAAGTTTGTGCATTTATTCCATATCCTCGGAAAAACTGAGCATGTGCAAAATCTTCAAAATTCTCTGAAATTTATGAAAATACTCGCGGAAAGTCGCGTCGTAGTGAAACCATTACCTTACAATGAAACAACATTACGTAATGTTCCAATACTTTCAAAATGAAAAGCAGCTGAAGGCTCTTCATCACCTTTTAAACTTCGTTTTTTACTTCATTGTACGAAGTAAAGGAAGTATCGTAATCCCGAAAATTTTCGGGTGTCATATTTCAACCAAAATATCTATTTTGACTGCTATCGAATGCAATTTAACGATGTTTTTGAGGGACATCTGTACGTAAGGACAGAACAAAGGACTCTTTTTCTCAAACGGATTGCAAAAAAGATTTAAAATGGATTCCGAAGAGAATTTTTTGTGACGTCTGTACGTATGTATGTATGTATCTCGCATAACTCAAAAACGAGTAGTTCAAGAATGTTGAAATTTTGTATATCGGACTGCTGTAACATGTAGTTGTGCACCTCCCTTTTTTGGTTGCAATCGGCTGCACCGAAAGTATATAAATGTATATATATACTCACTCTGTTACTCGGCTCCGTGAGCTCAGTTTTTTTATTTTTATATGTTGGTAAATTGTGTATTTTTTGCTTTAAAAAAAGGTTGAATTATGTTGTTCATAGCTTCCGGTTAAAGGTTTTATGCCTTTAGTTAAAGGTTTTATGCTTTTAGTTAATCTGCACGCAATAGCTGTAGAATTATCAACAATTGCAAAGTTCTTTAAGTGCGGCTGAGCCTACTTTTTTTACCATAGCAGCCATATTTGTTTACATTTGAAACTTAGCACTGAGTATTCCAACTTATTGAATAAAGTCTGTTTCTGCACGTTTAGTGTCTTTTTGCCGAATGGACCCAAAAGTAAACTATTTAGAAGCTCTAATTTCAATTGTAAAAATTGTTTTTTTAATTGTTTTAACGTATTTTGTGTTTCATATTTTTCAATTTTTAATCGAGATATGTAAGGTTTTATGTATTTTTACCCTGTTATGAAATGAGAACTGAATTAATTGAATGAAAAATCTATCTCTAATGAAATTCGAAGAAATAAGTTTAAATGAAATGCAGGAAAAAAGGCTTATAATTTAATGTTCCGTACAAGGAAGTGATGTGGTGTACACATCAGATTCTTAATTACGTACATGCACTTTATTTTTAAATGTGTATGCCTTCATTTTTTTAATATTACTTGTGCATTTTGATATTAATCTGCAATTATTTTGCACAAAGCAGTTTTTCTGTAATGTTTTTCTCTTAAGTGAGAAGCTGACTAACATTTGCAAAAGCTTTCTCTTGCTTATAAGGGTTGCGACTGAGAAATGTTTGAGAAGTTCTAAATGCTAAGTATATTGAATGAGCGCCTATATTAAGTAATTCGCAATGCAATGAAAACGGATGCAAATTAAAATAGTAAAGCTTTAACTAGACTAATTAAGTTAGCAAAAACGTTACCACAAACCCACAAACCTGACAAATTCAAATCAAACAATTTACTTTAGTGTTACCTATAGCTCAAAATATCTAGTGCACTTCCTGTTTTTTTAATAACCTTATCAGTACTTAACAGCCTTATCTACTATTGACAGCGTACATCAATTTATCATTCAAATACTTAGGAACTAATCATTGTTCCTACGGATCGAAAATAGGGAATTTCTGTTGGGGAAAATTGTTAGAAAGAAATGAAAAATATAACAACATTTAAATATCATGAACATTTTCGTTTTCAGGTTTCAGATAACCAATAAGAAACGGCCATTGTATTATTACTGTGAAATCATGATGTAATGCATACTGCCTTCGCTTTGAGGATTCCCTATGAGTTGTTTATTTAATTGATGCTGGAAACGGACATTGTGCTGAAACTGTTTGTGGAATATCAATTTTACAGACACTTAAAATGTTTGTAGTACATCGCGTACACCACTATAGTGTACTAGGACATTACACACATTGTTATACTGTTAGAGAATTACTTCAGTAACTAAAATCATTAATTATCTTCACATTAACAACTTTTATATCAAACAAAAACGAGTCACAAGAAACATTAATTGGAGTGAATTGTCATTAGGAATAACTGGAGTTGTTGGTGATATATTGTCCTGAGTAGTGATAGCTGGCTTCAGATGGTCAGCAGTAACTGATTCTTTTCATTAATTAGAATAGTAAACTGTTTACTGCTTGAGAATGTGATAGGGACCTTTATGCGACTGTACCAGTGGTGCTGTTACTGTGTCCTACGCGCTAAAACATGACAGCAAGTCTCTAAAGAATGATGCACAAAAAAGAGAGGTTTAATATGTTCAGAAGTAGAAGCTGGATGAAATTCCCGCATGCTGTTGCGATGATGGAGAGAAACTGCAGGATCCATCTGCAACTGGTGCTTAGAGGGCTGTAAGAGTGGGAAGGACAAAGTAATTCAGCACACTATCTAGGAACAAGTACCACCAAAGTCCTTTTTGGAAGCTGAGTGGAAGCTAACAAGGACAATCGGCAAAGTTTTTCTTCAATGTATGTCACTACGACGCTTTAAACTTGTTCGCATGAAAAAAAAATCGCTCAAAAAGTCCATTGCTAGATGGGTGATATGGAGAAACTCGAGTACGGAGAATTCCTAAAATCTTTTTGAATAAGGAAATTAAATAAGACTCAAATTGTCGACTTGGTCCATAAAACAGATAGTTATAATTTTTGGCACTCCGGATCTTGTGATCCTATGTGTTACGGATACGCGAGCTACTGGTTTAGCATAATATCCTGCATAGGTATCGCTTCAGGCTGAGAAAAACGATTTATAAAGGTGACAAGATGTGTGCATGCGAGTATTGCCAGCAGTGTGTAAAGGGAGACTGTGTGTAAATTTTTCTACCTTCTGTAGGTGGCAACAAGACTAGTGGTAGAATGTTATGCTTGTGACAGCCATGTTGAATGACTCGCTAATTTCATATCTAGAATCTGGGCAATTAAATAAAGGTGAAGGAAATACATTTCATGTCTTCCGTAAGATATTTCGTGAAGCAGTTGCAGTGAAGCTTTTAAAGTGACGCGTAATTTTTTGGTCCGTCGAGGCAAAGAGAAAGCGAAGATAGTGTTTGATTGTTCTAGACGCATTGTAACTGCTCAACTACGTTGGCTTGAGATGAAAATTACTTCAGCTTGTGAGGCAAGTGGATGTTGAACATTTATATTCTATTTAAGAAGACGTAATTAGGTTATATCGATGCAGGAACATTGAAAAATGCGCAATACCCTTTCCGGAATTCGAACTCCGGACCTATCGAATACGCGTCAAGTGTGCTCCAGTTAACTTCGAAGGCATGCGGAAAGGAAAGAGAAAATACACTATATACTACTTCTTTTAAAGGGCGACTTGAATGAGGGACCCAATCGCAAAATCCGCGTTGTGACGAAATATCATCTACCCCCTTTTTAGTTCGGGCGCAACTTGCAGAATTTGTAGAATTGCTTGATGTAAGAAAACTGAAGAAACCAGCCTGTCGCCGGGACTCGTACTTCGGACCTCCCGGAAAGGCGTCGCATATGTTGCAAAGGCATGAGGAAAGAAGGAAGAAAATATCTTACAAAGAATTTGTTGATATCCTATAACAGCTTAAAATAATTTAGTCATATCAAACTTTTACAGTACTAACGTCATAGTGAAGTTTAAAACCTCATTAGGATTCGTTTGCAAAAATTGGATTTGAAGCGAATTATCAGGATTGACAAGTAGTTCAAATAATTAGGTATCGTTTGCCTACTTCCCAGCCATAGTGGAAAAGTGGCTGAAGCTAAACGGATCTCATAATAAAGTGCCAACCATAGTATTATTGGATCCAGTAATATGTCTGATACCCGTCCTGAATTGTGATATATAGTCGAGATGCCTAAGTTGCCGAGGGGAACCTGAATCAGACATTTTTAAAAAAGCGGATATTAAGGGTTTATGGTCCGTGTATATTGTAAAATACCTGTCCTGAAAACTATGCCGAAAGGGTTTTACAGCGGAATAGATTGCTAAGAGCTCTCTGTCATAAGTTCTATACGTTTGTTAGGTAACGCCCAGTTTACGCGAAAACGAATGCTAGAGGTTGCAAGTCTTTACCATTTAATACATTTAATAAAGTGTAATAGCAATGTTAGAAGCATCAGCTGTCAGGGATAGCTGCTGATGAGAAGCATGGTAAGCTAGAGTTGTGTAATTCAGAAGTTCACGTTTACATGCTTGACATTACTTGCATTAAAATATCGTCCCTAGGAAACGGTTTTTTTAGTCTTTTAGCTGGTTATGTAAGGGAGTTCAGGGTTGAGCAGTGTATGGTATGAAACGACGGCAAAAACTAAGTATTCGCCTGAAAAAAAAGTCTGAACTTTGTAATAGTTTCAGATACTGGAAATTCGGTTATGGCTTGAGTTTTTCTCGCTTGAGGAACGGTTTTACCCAACAAGGAGGGTCTTATAAGGTATCCCAGAAAGGCCACAGGGCATTTTCCTACAACACATTCTTTCAGTTTAGTTCAATGTGTGTTGTCTGAGGCTATTTAAAGTTTAGCCAAGGCGGCTCTCGTGCTTCTTCTCATTTGACGATGCCATGAGACTATCGTCCAAATGAGGTATACAAAAATCTAGGCCACCTTTTAACACTTGACGTACGTAGCTGTGACAAGTCTGCCCTGCGTTACGAGGCCAAATGGCGTAAAGACGAATTCAAGTAAACCAAATGGGATTATTATAGCAGTTTTTTCAATATCTGTTGAAGTAACAAAGGATCTGATGACACGTGCGAGCTAAATCGAATGCTGTAAACATTCGTTTTCCATAAAATGCTTAAATAAAATCCTGGATATAGAGCAAGGGATAGCGATCCGGAACAATGATGGCATTTAAGCGACGCTAATCGCTGCAGGGACGCCACGCGCCATTTATTTTTTAATCATATAAAGGGAGGAGCTCTTCCAAGCACTCTTTGATGGATGCACGATACCCTGTGTCAAGAGAAACTCAAATTCCTGGCGAGCAGCCATGAGAAGTTTAAGCGATAACTAACGCCTTTTCTATACCGAAGGGACTTGAATTCAGTGTGGTGAAAGACAGTATGGTTCGACCACTGTTTGGGTATATATGAAGGATTATTAAATTCTGAATATTCAGTCAAAATTTTATCAAACTTGGAAGGACTAGAAAAGCGCTTAAGTTACTGCTACCCAGCAGAATACGAGCAACCTTCCTCTGTGCAGAGAGCATACTTTCAGCATCAATTATGTTATTATTTTTAACTTCAACTAATAAATTTAAACTTCCGAAGAAAATCAGTGCTTATGATAGGTTATTTAACTTGTTGATTACGAAACATCAACTGAACATTCGCCTCAAGTTTAAGTCAAGATTTAGCTGTCGATTACCAAAGGTTGGGATTTTTGTTCCATTTGCAGCATAAAAAACCAATCCCTAATTTAAAACAGGCTGTTTGGTATGATTAACCGCAAGAAGACGGAAATTTTAGCTTCCTTGTAAATCAGCCATCAGAGCCAAAATTCGTAGGATACAAACACTAATTGTTTGCCAGCTGTTTATAGCGTTTCTTGGAATGAAATTGCTTATCGACAGTAACAAATGAGGAAAATACTCTCAACCAGCTCAAGCGCTTGATGTCATTGCAGAATCCGCGCAAATTCACTACACCTGCATTTAAAAGAGTCTGGGAACACAAGGTCCCGCCTACACGTGCGTTGAGCAGGTCTAAAAATCACAAAAAATACTTTGAAAATATATGTGGCTTTTATCTCTTCTGTATCACCTGTTGTAGATTTTACTCTTGTATTTAGAGAATTGACTGCATACCCTCTGGATGTACTTGATGCTTATAATGGACGACGCGTGCTCGTTTTTTTTCATTTATGAGTCAAAACTGTAGTATATCGGACAGAATATAGTGTGCTAGGTCACTACATGTTGTTATACTGAAAAAGAATTACTTTGATTAAATTCATAAGTCATCGTCACATTAACAACTTTTATGTCAAGCAAAATGAAGTTACGAGAGGCATGCTCTGGACGCAAGAACGAGCCAGACATCACTGCTCACTAAGATACAGTTACATACATAGTTTCCTTAAAGTTGCAGTTTTAGGTATATGAAATAATACAGTTAAATAAACAGTTAAAAAGTAAGTAATATTCAAAAGTTCAGGTACGGGTAAACGTCATATGGTGAATGTATTTAAAAGAAAGTTAAGAGCCTAAGAATGCACCAGGTTTCAATTTAGAACTAGACCAGACTTCCCAAACCTTTTTTTTTGTGGTCCGGTTGTTTTAATATGTTTCTTTCGTGACCCAGTAAACCTGTTTGTGGTTTATGGTAAATTAAACAAATTTTAATGGTAAAATATTTTCTTTTATTGTGAAAGTAACAAAAATGAAAACTCAAATGAGAAAAAATAAAAGAGTTTTAACGGAAAGTGTGATGCTGTTTCTCGCTAATTAGAACTTTCGGATCTACAGAAAAAAATGATAGCTTTATTCTCAAGTCTGGTTCGATATCTAATAATTTTTTGTATTTATTTTTTAGAAAAACGAGTGTCGAGATGGCTGTTTTATATTTGTAAGTTGTAACAAAATGCATTAGAAACTTAGTTGAATTTTGTGTCAAAAATGGGTACAAGATAACCAAAAATCTATCAATAGTATTTCGTCCAAGCTGTCTTTATGCATTCTCTCAAAGTCAATTCAATTTATGGATTCATTATCTAAATACAATAATTTTAGCTCTGATTCCGCATTAATTGTGAAAGGGTTTCTTATCTGTGCTTTGTTGTTATGACTTGGAGGAGAAGCTTTCATAGTTTTTGAGATATTATTTGATAGTAACTGAAATTTCTTCAGACATGGAACTGATATTGTATTCTTTTCGCACTTCAGTTAGCTTCATAAAAGAATTATAATTTCTTGCTTGCACATGAAGGGTTCCCAAACTGAGCTTTTTCATTCCAGCTTCCCTCTTTTCTTACACTTTAAATACAGTTACATTGTTACCTTCTAATGGAAAATTTAATTCATTTAAAAAAATCAGAAATGTCACAATGGTAAAATAACTTCATCAACCTATCAGGTATTTTCTTCTTCCCTTACGCATGCCTTCGTGGTGTAACTGGAAGCAGACTCCATGCATATTTGGGAGGTCCCGGCTAGGGAAGTCTAAATCGAATCTGGAATCTGGAACCCGGAGTTTGAATCCCGACTAGGGAATTGCACATTTTTCACGGTCCTACATTTATTTAATGCAATGATTCTACAAAACAATTAACATCTCTAAAACTACCTTTAAATTCAAACACTGCGTATTTAGCAATGGGATGTTATCTGTGAGATGCTGGTTTATTAATATTCAAACTTTCCTGATTTCCAAAAGTCTCTTCAAAACATTGCCTCTGGATACCTACTGTACTTCGCAGTATAAAAGATGTTTATGTTGACTGTCTATATTTTCTCATAATGCACTGAACAATCTAGATTTCAAGGAATGGTGGCGAGGGCATTGCTCATTTTCACCTATCCTGCTTTCATATAATAGCTAACGTCTCGACAGCTCAATCTCACGCCCTTTTTTCAGTCAATGTTATTTCGACTGACAGTATGTTAAAGCTTTCTTCTGTTGTTGTTTTGCACTCAGTGGTTCGCAAAACAGAAATTCTTCATTATATCTGGTTTTGATGTTTTTTATCCTATACATATGGGATATATGGGATGCCAACATTTTCATTGCAGATATTATTAACTTTTCCGCAACTGTATAAGGATACTCAATTTCAGCAATTAATTAGAATATCTTATAAGAAGCCATAACTAGATTTTCAGGCAAAACTTTCTGAGAAAAATTAGAAGAGATAGTTTGGTTACTAGCTATTAATTCTTTCTTCTTATTTAGAAAGAAATCTCTTGGCTTGTTATTGTAGTTCGGATGTTTTAATTGCAAGTGCCGCTTCAACGTTGAAAGTATCATGGACTCATTTGATATGGCCGTATAACAAATAACACAATGGTTTTTTTTCCATCATCAGCAGCACTTTTTATGAAGCGAATTTTATATAATCTCAAGAATACTGTCGAATCCAGGATGTAAGTTTCAGTATCATGTATCATCTATGAAGACATTAAATTACTAAATTTCGACATCATCTATTAACAAATTACGATATAGCTTCATATTATTGCAATGTGTAAGGCTAGTAATTTTGCTAAATTAATCTGTGACCCTGGGTTTTGCTTTCGTGCTTCAGTTTTGGGTCACAACCCAGCATTTGGGAAATGCTAAACTAGAAGATAGCATAACGTTAGAAAATGAATTTGTTCGTTGGTGTTTCTATAACAAACATCAAAGTTTAGAACAATTAGGTTTTACAGCTTAAAATAATTTAGTCCTGTCAATATCATATTTAAATTTAGGTCTATAATAATATCCAAATGCACTGTCAGACATGCTTCATTTGCAATATGAAACCTATTCCATAAGAAGAAAGAGAATTCATTTTTATATCAAATTTTAAGCAACCTGTTATCGGTATAAATTAAGCACAAATTTCATCACAATTTACGGAAGACGTTGCATCAGCTAGTTAATTAATTTAGAGTAAGTTAATTTTTAGAATTATAATGAAGCTTGACAATCAGTGAGTAAAAACTTCTATTTTTTATCTGGAAACTAGAAATTTAATTACTACTACACTGCCTTTAAGCGAATATCAGTGTTCTGCAACATAATCTGAAGTATGCCATATGTCTTGTCACTTTACTTGGGGAGATAAAATTCTAAAAATGGCATAAGCTCGGTTTCATATCTGGTCTACAAGCTCAAAAAGTCTTTTAATTAAGGTTATTTGATATCTTTTAATTGGATTAAAAGCTTACAAAGGTTTACCTGCTTAATATATTCTTATATAGTTCTTATTCTCAGGCAGCCCGCATTTATAAATTGAATGAAAAAAATACGTGCAATTTACGGAGGGTCTTTTATATAAAAAATGTACGAACTTGATCCTAAAAATATCATATAATGTACTCGGAAAAAGTAGTTATTTACATATCTTTTTGTGTTGTAATACACGTAAGTCAAACGTAAAGTTTAGGAATATGCATACAAATGATCGCCCTTTATTCGAAGCTTTCAAGCATAACATACTTAAATTTCAATATTTTACGTATATTTCTGTCAAACATTTACGTACATTTATCGCATATGCTTAAAACCTTCCAATATTTTACTTCGTATATTCTTAGTAAAAATTATTCAGCACTATATTACTTTTATAAATGTCTGCAAATAATATACGCGCATTAGGAAAGTAAAAACGCTGTTTTGAGTGCTTATGATTTTTATATACCGGCACCTTTAGTAACATATCGGTAAAATAGAGTATGTGTAAGACGTAGTTATAATATTGCAGTATTTATAAAATACCATTTACGTATTTTATCCATGTATGAGTTTGTAGCTTATTAAGTGTGATCATCTAAAATAAGAAACCAGAATGTTGTCCATAAGTATATCAGTTTTTAAAAAAGATATGAATTTAATATTTGCAGGTTTATTTTAAATTAGCTACTGTGATGAAAAATTGAAATAATTTTATAGTCATAAAAATGTAAAATTTACGTCATATTTAGCATTATGTACCGAATGATTAAATAACTATGATAATTTCAAAAATAAATAACTGTTATATGTTAACTGTTGAGAAAATAAAAAAGAACTATTAAATAACTGTTAATATAAACAAAAGCAGTAAGAGACACCTCTCTTTTTACTTCCTTGTACGAAGTAAAAAGGAAATATCGTAATCAAGAAAAATTTCGGGTATCATATTTCAACGAAAATATCCGTTTAATAAAAAATTCTTGAATGTTTGACAAAATATGAAATAAATAACAAAACAAATTCCAAATTTGGGCTTCCAGGTGGCCATATTCGGGTCTAGACGTACGTTATTCAAAATTTGATGGCTCTAGATAGCGTTGTTTTATCAGAATGCCAGAAAAATATGTATATTTATGCAGATTCCTCATTTAATTTCTTTAAATATAATACAGGGCGATACTATTTGGTGGCGATGATTTGGAAAATGATCCAGACTGTTGGAATTCTGGAAGCAAAATATCAAAACGAAATTAATAGCCCTTGTGGGTTAATGGCCTTTGGGTTAATAAAAATAAGAATAGTAATGAAGAACCTTTAATCTTAAAATTTACTTTGTATTTATGATGCCATTTATATTTCTGTCAATTAAATTTTGTTCACTTCAGATAACCTAACGTAAAACATTTTTATACACAGACATTCTGCTATGTAATACATGGACAGGTTAGGTTTTAAAAACTTAAATAAACAAAAATGTATACAAAAGATAAAACTTTAGAGACTTTAAACAGCACTGCTTGTATGTTCTTAATCCTTTATAAATCACCATTTCATTTATGAAGCACACCTTTAATTGCATAAAATTTAATTTTAATGATTCAGAACTCTGTGTGGTAAAAACGATCTGTGTGATGTGTATTAGTCTTAAAACTCAAAAAATACGAAATATGACTAATCATTAATAATATAATTAATGTTAATTGAAAATATGAAGTATAATTAATGTTCATATATTAGATATGTTTCTTTAATTAGTAGTTTTCCAGAGTCCGTAAGAAAAGAAAATATTTTTTCTTTTAATTTTTCTTATTGACTTCAGAAAATGGCTACAAAAATCAAAATGATGAAACCATTATAATGCGAGTAATATAGATTATTTAAAGTACCTTGTTTTACATTAGATTTCCAAATTTTCTCAAATATACAGGTAAACAATGGAAAACTGAAAACTGCTATTCATTTTTCCAAATATGGAATCTGAAAAGGAAAATGAAGACAATTAGTTGAATAAACATTTTCAGAATATGAATATGGCTTAACAAATACTGTAAAATTTTTAAAATTTCAGTAATACAAAATTAGGTGTTAATATAATATTGTTGCGTGCGTACGGGTTCGCATTAGAGTGAATGCACACAGGTCCGATGATAGGTATGATGATAAGTCCGATGATAACTTATTTTTATTAAAATATATCTCTGTTCCCGCTGAACTAACACCTGGCCACAACAATAATAGAGCAGATGCTCTCTCCTGCCTTATATAGTTTTCAACCGGCTGCCGAGATAATTCTAATACTTTCTGCTTGTCGAAACTATTGGAAAACAATATGAGGGTCGAATTACAGTTGCAGCTAATATAAAGATCAATAACATTTATTCAATTACAATAAATATTACGGTAATACAGGGACCGGACCAACATGTCACCAAATAATAGCCAAGTTTGGCGACTTTTGATGACCTCTTGCCAAGTTTGGAGACAAAACCTTTGTCAGCTTGTCGATACCTCGCCAAATTACCGAGATACATATTTACTCAATGTTAAATGGTCTTGTCCCTGTATTCTTACTTTTCTGGCATAGCTCTTCTTTTTTGATTTTTTCATGTTACATTATACAAAAGAAATAGAACAATTTACTTATAATTCTACTAAAGTTATCTATATAAGCACAAAATGTGCAAGATTATCTATTTAAGTACAAAGCTCGTAACAGTAAGTTCAGTATTAAAAGTTAAATATTAATCCCGTGCTAAAAATAAAGCATTCAAATGTTAAAAGCGAAACTGGCATAATCAAGTTTTAAGGAGCAATAAATACTAATGTAGGAAATGAATTTAATATTTCAATCTTTATGCTATATGTGCCAGTAAATAATACGCCGTCAAATTTAGTCAGCATTAATACTATCTAAATTTGACGTCTGCCAATAATAATACTCCGTCCGAAGGTATAATTTTTTCCTTCTCGGAAGACACTCCGTCATTATCTTTATAAATTTATAAATTATAAATATATAATATATTTATTATTTTATAAATTGCAAATATAATGTGCATATATTATAATTTTTTATTAAATAAATATTACAGTTCTTCAGTATTATATTATATTGTCAAAATAAGTAAAAAATATTCTTTTTTGTGAAATTTTGGTCATATGTTTTAAAAATTAGCCTTGATTTATCATATCTTTTTCCATAATAAAAGAATGCTTTCTATTGAAAATATCACATATTAAATGTAATTTCACTAATAAAAATATATATATCTCAAATTATGACAAATATTTTAAGATTTACTAACGGATGTTGCAATCAGCCAAGAATAGCAATTGGCAAATGTAAATAATTATTTAATAACAAACAAGTAGTTACTTTTCCACTATCAGATCAAGTAGCGATATAAAACATGCGCCTTCATTTCATTTTAGAAACATTCAGATCTATTTAATGTTACCAGTTATATTATAAGTGAAAATAATTAATAGTATGCCCTAATCTCCTTCATATAATCTTTATTTTAATATCAATTCCTCTATCTTTTTATTCTGAGCATATTTTAGATGTTTATTTAAAAATTACTAACATTGACAGCATTCTCAATACCTGAGAAGGCACAGCTGCATTGTGATGTCAGAACTTTTGTACTAGTCAGCCACTATTTGAAAAAACAGAAATCTTCATAAGTTTTCCTGCTCTTATGGAAATCAGTTTCTGACCAGTAAAAAACAATCTTCCTAACAGTACTTGATAAGTTTGCTACTAAGTAGAAAATTTTTGAATTCATTTGTTTTACTGATCTTGTTAGTAAAACAAATAAAAATTTACTATAAAAATCATTCTAATTTTGTTACAGTATATGATTTCTTAGGATTTACATTTATCAGATTTATCAGATTTCTTAGATATACAGAAGAATTTTATCTTCAATGTCTTTAAATTCAATTTCATTATTTTCCTCAAAGTCTAAAATCATGGTGTCACTTTTTTCTGAATCAGGGCAGTCTCAGTTATACGAAGGTTGCTATTTATATTTCTGGCTTTGACAACAGTAAGTGTTGCTAGACGACCTAAAACGATTCCAATGGAAAGTTTGATATTTTTAACCATAATTTCTTCAGAACGTTTTGCCATTTTAGTATGATTTGTGTTGTTTACAGTAAACTGAAAAATTCATCTCGGGCAAAAAATGGAATTGATTCCTGCAAATTTTCCTGCGATAAATTTTTAATATCTTTCGACATGGATTATCAAGACAAGAGTGCTTTGCTGAACTTAATTCTTTATACAGCGGTAAAGCACCATCCTACAGCACTGTAAAGAACTGGTATAATAAATTCAATCATGATCGACGTTCGCTCCAGGACGATTTCCGTGAAGGTTTTCCAAAATCGGTTGTTGTGCCAGAAAACATATTGCTGTGCGCGAATTGAAAATGCAAGATCATCATGTGACATACCGTGAGATTGAGGCGTCTTTGGGCATTAGTATGATAAGTCTCAATAAGATATTACATGAACATTTGGACGTAAAAAAGATTTGTTCGCGTTGAATCCCCCATAACCTGACAAACGCTCAAAAGGAGGCTCGTGCCGATTAGTGCAAGGAAATGTTGGGAAAATACGTTCAAGCTGCGTCAAAGGTTATTAGTAATATTTATCATAGGTGATGAATCATAGAGCTATGCATATGAACCCGAAACAACACAGCAGTCGACTGTATAGGTCTTCCAAAACGAACCAAATCCAACAAAAGTTGTTCACGGAAGAAGCACATCGAAGCATATGGATGCCTATTTTTTCGGCATTACCGGTCACGTGGTGACAGTGGCGTTATAGCAAAGCAGGAAGGTCGTTTCCGAATGGTACACGACCATTTATTTGCTAGAAGTCATTGGAGGTATTCGAAGAAAGCATATAAGGTATTTCTCCGGCCTTCTTCTTCGCTTGCCTTCGTGGTGTAGTGGTCTGCATGCTCGACGCGTAACCGAGAGGTCTGTGGCTCGATTCCCGGCGAAGGCGTTGCACATTTTTCATGTCTCCTGCTTCCAAAAAATAACCTAATGTCTCTACGAGCAGAAGATGGAAATCTTTCTTCATCATGACAATGAGAGCTTTCACACATTGCCTCAAACAAAAGAATTTTTTGACGGGCCCAGACATCGAATTGAAGGACCATCCGTCGTACAGCCCTGATTTGGCATCCAATGACTTTTTTATTCCCGCACATAAAAAATTAATTATGTGGTCAGCGATTTGCGACACCCAAAGAAGCGGTTGATGCCTTCAAAGCGTATGTTTTAGAGTTACATCAATCGGAATGGAAAAAGTGCTTCCAGGTTCAAATGCATGCAGAAGTACATTAATCTTCATGGAGAATTTGAAAAACAATACAACCAATTACGTTCATAAGTATTTGTTTTGAATTACGCCAGAAATATAAATAGCAATCCTCGAATCGAACCCCCACCTTAAAATAATTGAAACATTTTACAACCTTTTCTATTGCTATTTACTTCTGCTACACAGGAAATTCGTGGTTACAGATATATTTTCTAAAAAGAATGTGAAAGTTTAAAGTTATAATTTGGGATTCGTTATTATGCTGGAACAATTTCAATTTATGTAGATGTTAGATCAGTAAAACTACTTTCGAGTGCAAAAAAATATTCTAGTCAGCAGTATGACTTTATCCTATCACGAAAATGATAATGATGAAATATTCACTTGGAATATTTCTGAAAAATTTTAGAATTTTCTATTATTATAATACTACACTATTATTATAATTGTTAATAGATCTGATTGATAATCTGGCAGCAATTCGATTGACAATCTGACAGTTACTCAATTAAAATCAGCTTTTTAAATACATAGCGAAATATTTTAAAGAAATCTTCTTAAAGATTAAATTATTTTAAGGAAAAATATTAAGAACAGCAGATAGGGAAAACAATATTTAAATTTCACAACTTATTAATTCCGCATGCTTTATTTCTGGTAATATCACAGATTTGCCAAACGCACGACATATATTTTTTTGAACAAATATTTCTCAACGATTGATCAACGATCAAATTGCCTTTCTTTTCTTATTATTCAAAATATTCATACATTTTTCTTTTCATATTTCTTTCCTTTTCTTTCATATATTTCTTGCTATTTTTTCTGTTTGATATAAATCTGTTTTAAAAAGCCTTACATGTTAAAACTTTTGATTAAAATATTATCAATTTTAAAAGAAATAAGAAACATGCGATACATGTGCAAAGCAAAAAGCTTTTAATTTCTTAATTTGGCATGTTATGTTATTAACAGGATAAAATGTAGGAAATGAGGGTAAAAAATATTCCTATTTGCAATTTTTGCTGTCCGGTCCCAAAATGAATTCCTAGACATGTTAGATTTACATTTGCGAAGCATTTCTAAAACGAAAAAAAAAAAAAAACTTTAAAAAATTAAACCGTCCTTAAATAAGTTTCAAACTTCGAGTGAATTTTAAAAATACGTGTATCGCCACGAAATCTCGTAAAACTGCTACGTATATTTCTTAATGACAGAAAAATGTTTGTGAAAGAAGAGCCAAAAGCCGGGAATCCTGAAGGATTTTAAATGATAAATAAAATTAAACAAATAAAAATTAATAAACATTTTAATAAATTTTACAATTTCACGCCTTAGTTACTTAAACCCTCATCATGAAATTTTCAGGAAATATTTTTGATATATTAGAAAAGGTTTAAAATGTTGACGTGGTTTAAGCCACGCACCTGCGCGCGCAGACAAACTTTTACATCGTTTAACTTATCGTTATGAAACTTTCAACATTTAATGTTTATACAGCGACAATCATTTTAAGCTATAAAACCTATTATATAGTTTAAGTTTCAACAGATAAGTTACATTTTATAGCCTATAATCTTTTCTAATGTATCAAAAATATTTCTTGAAAATTTCATGATAATCGGTTGAGTAATTAAGGCGTGAAAGCGTAACACACAAACAAACTCACATTCGCATTTATAATATTAGTTAGGATACCAATAGTTATTAAATAAAGTTTATCTAATACAGCACGTGACTCATGTGTGATTTGGTTAATGGGTAAATGCTGTGGAGACAGCATGAAAAAGGCTAACCAGTGACTACCGGATTCCGATGTCCCATATACATTAGCTATAAACCAACTTGGATACTTCTTGATCTCGGTAGGGAGTCAATCACTCGCAAAACCTCCCAGAAATGCTTTTTGTTCTTTGCATTCTGAGAGAGTGCTCTGTTTATTTCACGGCTTTCCATTGCTTAATTGGCAAAATCACATAGAACATGACGAGGTTTTGTTATTTCAATCACGTTTTGAAATTCTGCGTAGACTAGCACCCAGAGAGTCACAGAGAGAATTTTAGAAAATTTAATTTCTACTCGCAAATTCTCTTGATGCTGTAAGTTAAAATGAGATCCGTCACACATGTCTGGAGTTAAATCGAAAGTACTTAACACATGTCCTTTCACAAATTTTTCTCGAGATAAATAGATGTCTTTGTCGCGATTAAATCCAGAAAATATACTGTGGTAAGCACGCACATAATGATTAGAATCGAAATCAAGGTCCATTGGTTTACATGGAATGGCTTGTCCATCTACATAAATCGACATAAAGTTTACATGATGACGGGCAAACAGAAAGGAATTCATTGAATACTGTCCATTTATTGCAACATTTTCCACACAAGTAATAAGAACTTTTTTTAAGAAGTTCACAGCGAGCTTTCAGTCCAGCATCCACATCCTGAGCTAAGACATCTATTTTATTAGATGAAGTGTCTTGGAAAAATCCTTCACAGGTGAGTAAACGTTTCTTCGCATCTTTCTCATAATCCAAAAATGTTTCAATGAAGGCTCTATGGAAATAGCTATTTGTCGCCGATTAAATGTTTCTTTCATTTAAACTTATATCTACTTGTGAGAAGAGAGAACGTAAAAATAAATTCGCAGGGGCAATCGGTTTTTTATCTGTTAGACTGCTTCCGTCTGCCTTAACTACTTTTACTTTCACGTGTATATAGGAAGCAGCTAAATCAATGCAGTCTTCATCACTTCCAGAAATATTAAATTTGATAGGTCCTCCATCTCGTATATTTGCGAGAGGATGATATTTCACAAACTCACCTTTATCTTTAACTGTTAGTGAACAAATCTAGTTCAGATTTGACGCAAACGGGAGAGTTATACGAAGTCATACTTTTTTTAAGAGAAAAATATCCTGTGGTTTCATCTTCTTTGATTGGCTAGAAATTGTACACTTTTCCCTACGTTTCTGATTTTCATTGACTTGTCCAGAACCAATCATGTTCTTCACTTTAGCAGCTTTATCCGTTAATATATTTCCGGCTTCTTTCAGTCGACGCTTGGCAGCCACTCTTATATCTTGCCCTTGCGAAACATCATTTAACAAGTTCAATCCGCTGTGCCATATTTAATTTCCAATTGCTTTGGCTCCTGTTTAATAAGAGGTACGGCAGCGCGAAAGAAGGATCCAAATAGACCTCCTAATTGGCATCCTCTCTGATAAAGATTACCTTGATAATAATTCAATCCTTGTCCTGTTTGTTGTACTTAATAATCTTTAACAGATTTTCACAACATTGATAAGGTACACTGCGGGGGGGGGAAACGACGGTTCTCCCGTTCTACTGAGCCGATTGAGAAAATTCAAATTGCGCTTTTTATGTCTCGAAAGCGCGACTTAGGATATGTATTAGATTTATATATACTATTGTTCAAACATAGGTATTTTAACACAAAATCTTTTCTGAAATGACATGCCAATTTTGTTCCATATATCGATTCTACGACTCAAATTATGCCAAACTGCTAAGTTTTGTAAAAATTGCACGAGTAGTTTTTCAGAAATTAGCTCTCAAAATTTTACCTCCTCAATGTTAATTGAATTTGATATATATTTATTAATATCTCTTTTTTATGAAACTTATTTAATTCCTTCTTATACGGTTCGAAATTTAGGTTCATTCCAAACAAAATTCGCCCATTTTTTATGGGCGAATTTTATTTATTTTTTAAAATTCATATTTTTAAATAGTTTTTATAAATTTTTCGAAAAAAAATTGAATTATAACCTATAAAAGTTTTACAATCATCTTAAAGCAGATTTACTTCTAAGTATAGCTGAAAAAAATTAGAGGTTTTTATTCAAAATTTCCTAAGATATACATGAATTTATATATTGGCGCGTTTTGAAATTTGGCATATTTGTCGAAAGGGATAATAACGAAAATGCGTTTACGCACTTTGTTAAAATTATATGAAAGTAAAGCGATGCGACTTTTTTTTCTGTTATCCACAATGTAAAGAGGCAAGAACGATGTGACTTTTTTTCCTCCGCTGCACAATGGAAGGGAAGGAAAATAGGTTGCCACATATTAAGAAGTTCCCCAAGTGAATTATTCTTGGCTCAAACTGAAAAAAATTCACCAAGTTAAATTTATGAATTTCTCCCTAAATTTCGCACCAAATTTTACAAAATTTAATATTTAGGCATAATTTGAGTTGCTGAATCGAAGTATGGAAAAAAATTGCTATGTTATTTCAGAAAAAGTCCGATTTTGTGTCAAAATACCTATGGTAGAATGATGCTATATATAAATCTAATATATATCCTAAGTCGTGCTTTCGAGACATGAAAAACGCAATTTGAATTTCGTCAATCGGCCCAGTAGAACGGGAGATATAGAACTGTGTCATTTTTTTTTTTTTTT
>KK122372.1:66554-93803 GCA_000611955.2 Stegodyphus mimosarum
AGTGTACATAAGATATGACAAATATTTTTGACGGAAATGAAGTTTAACGTATGAGCTTCCTCGTTCAAATGGAGTAAATGCTCCCATATGCGTTCTTATATCGATTTCCAAAGTGTCTATTATTTTCCAATTCACAGATAAATAATGAGGTCTATCAAATAGTGCACTGACCCCTTCTCCCTCGCTACCAGTTACTCTTACGATTCGAAGAAGGGGAGCTAAAACATGTCCTACGATTTGAGGCTCTACAATATCCGTATATATCATTAATGCACGATATTGTGCAGAAGGAACCGTGACGAAAGGACTTTCTACAACAGTTTCTGAACTCTTAGTCCGTAGATACAATTTCCATAGGTTCGAAACCTAACATTTGAGCTAACTCATCATGTAAAATCACTTTAGCTTTATTTTTCACTTTGATTTTCACTCGTTTTGTTACTGGGTTATAATGAAAAATTATTTTGTTTTGATGTTCTTTAATATAAATAGCTTTTAAATATCAGGCACTGTTTCATAACATTATGGAGGTAATCTGCGACCTAACATTTTACCATCTTTCTCTAAAACAAATGCAGTTAAGTTATTTTCTGCATATACATTATGCCATGTGTGCGGATATAGCAATTCAACCAAACCATGTTCCCACATACTTTTTAATTCAACGGGAACTGGTAAACGTGTTATAAAATGTGAAATTTTATTTTAGGGAAAATAATTCATAGAGCTATCACTCGGGAGTGTTACGTAGAAACTCATTTTAGCAAAAGATTCCCATGTAGTATTTTCTCACACTTTACATCGATAGTAATTAGAAGCTGGAATCCATTGATTAAATTTGTCGGGATAACGACGATATTTTACGAAGTGTTCTGTCTGTTTTTTATGGTTTGGAAACACGCACCACATTGCCTACAGTAAATATACATTTAGAAGCGCTAGATGGGTGATCTTCACACAAAGTAAAACATACATCACACTCATTTTCTGAATTTACTTCTATGGGAGCTCGCTTTATACTTGAATGGAAAGTATGGCTTTATAATAATTTGCCCAAGATATCTACATATTTGTATGTATTTCAAGTCGTAAAGTATTTCCATATTTTTGTTTTCAAAGTGAGTTAAACCTTTTCACCGCAGATGCTTTAGTAGTATTAAATGTATTGAAAAGTTTAAATTAATTTAAAAAAAATTTTTTGAAACACTTTCTTTTTAAATTCGGTACCCTGATCAGTTTGAAGTAATTTTGGTTTACGTTCCCTGATTATTTTTTGAAACGCTTTCACAATATCTTCCCCTCTCTTTTGTTTCAGAGGAACAGCCCATGCATATTTTGATAATATGTCAATACAAGTTAATATATATCGATAACCATCATTAATAATCATGTAAATGTGAAACGTCTACTAAATCAGCTTGCCATTGTTGATCTATAGAATGCACTATTACTCTATTCGCTGGAAATTTTCGGCGAATTGTCTTGTGAAGAGGCTACGTATCTATTCCCTCCAGCCATGTTTGAATCTCTTTCCGGGAAATTTTACCTCTTGCAGCACGATGTAAAGCCTCGACACCACCAAAACTTGCAACATGAGCTGAATCCTGATACGATAAATTCACTTTCATAACACATAGAACTATTCTTCATATTGAAACTGATAAATTCCCACTGTCGTGAAGACGTAGCGTAAAATCAATAGGAATTTTATGAAATTCTGTAAAAATATAGATGGATGATAAAATAACACATAAAACAGTGTATAAACACACTGCAACAGTGGCATCTTCTGACGCAGGCATAATTGCAATTGATGAGCCAATTCTAATTTCATTTTCTTTAGGCTTTTTAATCTAAACCTGAACGTATCACATCAGTTTAGTGGTTAAAATCTTCAAACTACTAAGCTGGTGAGATATTTTGTTTGAGGGTTCAATCCTATATTTTGGATAATAGAACATCTTTTTTCGTCCCTAGAGGGCGCCATGAGCATTTGTCCCCCAGTCTCCCCGTTGCCAATTTTGAAAAATTAAATTAAAATGAAAAGCAAGAAGTTTGCAACTCAACCAGCAGCCTAAAAACAACCCAACTCAACTTGGGATCTCATTGGCCACGCCCTCCGCTGTGTTGTCGTCGATGACGTTGCCCTTGGCCCAGTCATCTGTGTGACGTCATTGGCCCCGCTCCTGACCTGCTGGCGGGGAACTTTCATTCTTATACTACTTACACCTTTACGTCTTTCTTTACGTCATAAAGGAAGTAAAAAAACACCATTCGGACTGCGAAAAACGAAGAAAAAGGCTTAAGTGTAATGTTAATATCTCGACAGAGGAAACATCGAGGCAAATGAGAAGAGATAAAAAGAGAACGCTTCCTAGTGTCTTGCAAGGTGCCACCAACAAAAAGAACATTGCGCAAAATTCTAATTCATTACACAATTTAAATCAGTTTAGCAAATTATGTAAGGTATAGCAAATGACAGCCTGGATATATCGGTTCATTAAGTAGCAAATAACAGCGTGGATATACAGGTTCGTTAACGATTATAACTCTAGATCCGAAAGACTTTGTAGATTTGTAAACGCTTCTGAAATAATGAATGCAGAAATATATTGAGTTAAAAAATACTCAATTTCAATCTTTCAAAAAAGAAATCCTCGATTTATCTCACGAAAAGTCACTTGACAAAGGGTCCAACATTTACTCGCTGAATTCTGAGCTCAACGAATATGGACTTTTACTGTTAAAAGACAGAATACAATTTGCAGAGTGTCTGAAATCTGTCAGGAACCCATGGTGTCTTCAAAGTGTTGACATGTCGATCTGTTAATTTTCAACGCACATGAAAGAGTATTTCTTTCCGGAGTGGATTACACACTGACGCACCTGCGGGAACAATTTTTGTTTGTCAAAGGGACTCAAGGAGTTAAATTCTTGTTGAGCAGATGCGTGATTTGCAAAAGATATAATGTTAGCCCCAGAGTTCAAGACGTAGCTTCAATCCCTTCGGATCGATTCTTTAGTAATCACCGTTCGCTGTAAATGAATTGAACTATAAAGGACCTTTTTTTTGTAAAGAGAGCAACAATAAGCATTACCTACTGTTATTTATTTGCGCAGTGACTTGTGCACGAACTGAGTGATTAAAACAAGTCTTAGAAAAATCGTTCGCTCTTCATATCTCTATCTCAATGAACTCGAAACAGTATTCTATGAGACTGAATCCCTGATCAATTCCAAGCCGATTACTTTCCTATATAGTGAACTCTCATAACCTGCACTCACTTCTGCACATTTTGTGATAGTAAAGGTTTGCTATCCCTTCCTGCAACTAAAATATCTAAACAGGATTTATCAGGATACACAAAATCCATCTTGAAAAAAATTCAAAAATCAACATAATGTTGCAGGGATTTATATTTATTTTATTTAAAATAACCAGTTAATTTAAATTTTATAACCAGTTAATTTTAAGTTACTTTCCTATAAGTCTTCATTCCCCTAATTGTCAGTGCCAGAATATTTAAATTTGGTAGCCCGGGTAAGAAATGCAAATTCTACCAGTGGAAGAATAAGTTAAATATCGACGTTCCTGTAGAGAAAGAGAGAGTTCAGGAAATTGCCGTGTATGCTTATATGCAAACTTCTGATTAGCAGTTACTACTGGTTTGGCGTGGCTTAATCGCTATTATCTTGTTGCTACTAGACTCATTTACGAGCTGTAGGCTACAGGATTATATGAGCCCTGTAGTGTAATTCTACTATTTGTGAACATCTTGAATGATAAAGGAGTTAAAGAGTTTAATAAAAGGCAGTTTTAACCTTTCCTTAGTGAAGTCACTGTCTCTCAAGATTCTACACAACAGAAGGACAGTAGAACTTTACAATGTATTAAATAATTTTTGGAAATGCTGGCGAAAAGGTTATTTATTAAATTTAAGATCTGCTAATATGTGCTAGCAAAATTCAAAGGCAACTGAACTGGTATCAAATGACAGAGTTTATCAGTGCAGAACGCTATCCTGGAAGTATGTGTCTTTGGTAGAATTATAGCGATTTGTCAAGAAATGGAAGGAAAAGTTCGCTCATGTTCGATCAAAACTGACACTGAACTAATAAGAAAGCTGGTTCAATTAATTCACCATTTAGAGCTCAATAACTGAACCGGAAAAATTAAGAATTAACAATATGTTGTTCATAAAACTGAATTTTTCTTTTGTTCTTTATTGTATTCATTCAACTATAATCTTGCATTTCGTGTTTTTTTAATTGTTATATGCTAATAATATTTTTACTAATCTATTCCTTTTATTAATAGTTTACTCAAGAAACCTTTACATGGAAAAACCTGCTTAGAAGACCATATGTAAAAATAATAATTCCTTTATAGCAGTGTGATTAATGTAAATCCAAATAATTGAAATTGGTAAGTATTTGTTATAAACTCTGTGTTAAGAGTTTGGGTGGGGAGTATTGCAAAAGGCCTATACAGGGCGCTCTACCTTCCCTGTATATCCGAGTTACGATCGTCGGCCTTAATAATTGACTGGAAAGAGAGCATTTATGTTCTATTTCAATAACCTCAAGTTGTAAATAAATATTGTGTTCTTAGTTCGTTATTGTTTTAAATCTGCATCATCGAACGAATTGTTTTAATTGTCTTTGAGAATAGTTAACTATTGGATTTGTGTTTAGGGACCTGCGAAGAAGACTACTTTATTAAAACAGCTTTTGTTAAGAAAAATAATGGAAAGTGAAACAATGTCTTAACATTTGGACAATTTCCTTGAAATAGTGGATAAGCTGAAAGAAATGAAAACTGACATAGATGATGATTTATTGTCCACTCTTCTCCTCTACAGTGTTCCAGAAAATTCTGAAAATTTTAGATGGGCCATCTAATCAAACGATGAACTACCTAGTCTTGAATCTTTGACAATAAAAATGTTAGAAAAATGGGAAGCAAGAAAAGGGAAAACGTCTCAAGATTCACAAAATGCATACTATACTGAAAATAAAATGAAGCATTCAAGAACAGAAGAAAAAGAAAAAATGGTGGATAAATTCAAACAAAAATTTTCCAGCTGAAAGAAATTATCGCAACTTGAAGTGCAATTACTGTTCGAAATTGGGCATAAGGCATCTGAATGCAGAAAGAAAATAGCTGATAGAAAATATGTGCAATCAAGTAAGGGAAATCAAGGTTCTATGATGGCTACTAGTTATGAAGAACAAATTAGTTTAGCAGTAAATAATGCTTATAAACAGGCTTTCTCATGTTGCTTAGATACTGGCTGTACATCTCACATGTGCAATGACGGATGGTTATTTTCAGAATTTCATCCTCGTGCGAATTCAACCATAGAGCTAACTATTGATAGAACATCAAAATGACAAGAATCGGGTTAACAGTACCTAGCGGAAATAAGACAACTAATTCATACTCAGAAATGTGCTATATATTCGGGAATTAAAATATAATTTGCTGTGAACTCCTAAAGCTACCGAAAATAATCGTTCAGTGCCTTTTACAGAACGACATACTACAATAATTGAACCAAATGGATCTATACTACTGCAGGATATTCGTAATGGTGATCTTTAATATATAAGCACCGAAAGAGCTGCAATAGCACAGATAAGCGATTTTGTAAAATGGCATCTTAAATTACTTCTTTTAAATGAGTCTGATTTATAAGGTATTTTCTCCCGCCTTCCAGCATGCCTTTGTGGTGTTGTCAGGACTGAGTGTTCGGTGCATATTCTTGGCGAACATTTTCGTGTAAATCTTAAGTCCTGATCTCGAACAGGGAGCTGAATGCAGCTATGTTCTGTGGTAGAATACTGTGATTAAATGGTAGAAGAACTATATGTAAGAAAGATTTAAAACCCTCTTTTATTAAACCACAATTATTTACAGCCACTTTCCAACTTGGGAGGGATACAGAAAATAATGACCGCCACTTGGGTCTAAACTGAACAATCCAATTAATTTAAACTAAAGCTAATTAGAAATTAAATCATCGTTGCTCACAGAGCTATAACGCTCACAGAGCTATAACTGACTTCTTCGCTCAAATTGCCAACGTCGTTCGTTGTCTGCCGTTCTTCGGCTTTCAAATTGTACGGCGAACTCGAATAATTTATCTAAAGTCGTTGGGTTTCTTAGCTCGATAAAATCTTGAACTTGGAGCAGTAGCCTAGGAAGTATAATTTGAATATTTTCAGGATCCGGGCGACTTACATACAAAAGCTTGAAAACTTAGATTTTCCTCAAGATAAAATTTGACAAATCTTCTATCTTTTCCTGATAGCGACTAAAAAGTTCCGCCTCCAGTCTGGCTCGATCTCGTACTATAGGAAATGCTTTCACCAAAGAATTTTTAAAATTTTCATAAGTGTATGTGGTGTTTCCCGGTTCCCCCAAAAGATTCTTTCCAATACACTTGAACCAATTTAACGCTTGGCCCTTCAAAGCGCTGGTGGCAAGAGGGACTTTCTGAAATTCGTGGACTGGATATAACATGAAGTGGGCGTCTAGCTTTTCCAGGAAATTTATTACGGCTGACTTGCCGTCAAAACTTGCCGCTGGCTTCATGGCTGCCCGCATGGTTTGTACAATGTAGCCAAATCCTTCTAGGGCAGGAGGTGGTATCTCAGAGTTCTGCACAGGTACTCCAGGTACCTCAGGTTCCTCTTACTGTCTTTCAGGTCATCCTCTCATTTTTCTTCGGGCGCCAGTGTAAGGACTGAGTGTTCGGTGCATATTCTTTGCAAACATCTTCGTGTAAATCTTAAGTCCTGATCTCGAACAGGGAGCTGAATGCAGCTATGTTCTGTGGTAGAATACTGTGATTAAGTGGTAGAATACCTATACGTAAGAAGGATTTAAAATCCTCTTTTATTAAACCACAATTATTTACAGCCACTTCCCAACTCGGGAGGGATACAGAAAATAATGACCGCCACTTGGATCTAAACTGAAGAATCAAATTAATTTAAACTAAAGCTAATTAGAAATTAAATCGTCGTTGCTCACAGAGCTATAACGCGAGGTTGGCCTCGAAACTCAACGGTGCGTTGCAAGATTTAACTAATACTAACGCACTTAGATTTACTTCAATAAGTAATAGCGTAACAGCGCTAAGGCTTAGAATTTAAATACTAGCTGGTCAGGCGAACGTCGAATAGAGTAACAGTGGTCTGAGACTAAAAGCTCTCTCACACTGAGATGTTCCTACCTACGGTTTAAATAGAACTTGGCTCCCCTTCAAATTAGCATAAAGCTGAAACCCGCGCTTATTCTAACGGGAAGTTGAAGTGAGAAGACATAGAAAAAGGCAAATTAAAATAAAACTTTGTTAGTTTAACTAAAACCTTACAGTGTAACAGTTATACTGGGACACAAGCACCACAGGCAGAAGACTGTATGATTTCCAATCAGAAGTTAACCAGAATTTAAATAGCAGCTCCTCGCACTTTACACAGTATCTGATAGGGCATGGCCCATATATGTCGTATCTTCACAGATTTCGCCTAAGAGACAGTAACCAATGTATTTGTGGGAGTACTGGTGATCCAGATCACTATCTGTTTGATTGCCCTCACACAGCGAATTCACATTTAAAAAGACCAGCTGCAATCAATATGCCGGCATGGTTTAAGAACACAATTAAGAACAAATATGCGCTCAGCCGCATTAGAGACTGCACTACCGTTTGCTGACAGCCTGGAATGACTTCTTTTCTTGGACACTGTGCCGTCAGCAGCCCGCCCTGTACATATATTAATTTACTTAATGTCTTACTTATTATTATTATTATTATTTTCCTTGTTTTATTCCCAATTATGTTTAATTTTATGATTAATCCAGCACTCTTTTAACGGATCCCACAATCTGTAATGTATTTGTTCATCTTTACATCTGTACCTGATTATATAGCATTTCCTTAATATAACTGCATGCCTACCAAGTACCATAATAGTGTATGCCTAACATGTACAATGTATTTGTTCATCTTTGCATCTGTACCTGATTATATAGCTATCATTAATATAACTGTATGCCTAACATGTACCATAATAGTGTATGCCCAACATGTACCGTAACTGTATAAATGTCTGCCTAACATGCACCATAATAAGTGTTCCCCTTAGTCTCAGCAGTCCCCATCATGCACCTTTTTTCCATGTTCTGGTCCTTATTTCAATGCTCCTCGTTTAGAGTGGTCAATTGCAGGAGGACACACTACTAAGCTCTTTATATATATATACATACTTTAAATTCCATCGACGGGATCCAACAGGCTGAAAAGCACCTAACCCAGTGGGCCAGCTGTTCCGTCGATGGCGAAAAGAAAAGAAAAGTGTAACAGTTAGCCCATTCGGCGCGTATTCGAGAGGTCCAGATTCGAGTTCCAGCGAGGGCATTGCTCACTTTTCATGTCTTCTGCCTAAAAAAAATGAATGACTCTACAGTGGCGCCCGAAATAAAAGGAAGTGGATGATGATTCTTCAGGATTTGGCAAATGGATCCCTTTACCCCAGTCTCTCTTTAAAAGGGGTATTTTCTCCCTCCTTTCTGCATGCCTTCGTGTTGTAATGGTAGCACACTCAGCGCGTATTCGAGAGGTTCAGGTTCGAGTCCCGGCTAGGGCATTGCTCATTTTTCACGTCTTCCGTGTCAAAGAAAAAAAAGCTAATGACTAAAGAAGTTAGGAATTTAAATTTTAATGATAACGAATCTCTAAAAGTCTGCAAAGTCTGTGTCCAAGGTAAACAAACTGCTCAACGTTTTCAAAAAGAATAAAAATTTCAAAGCGATGAATTACTGAATTTGATTTCACTCGGTTTTTTGTGAACCTATGAGAGTCTCATCCCATGCTGATTCGCTTTATTTTGTTACCTGCATGGATGAAAAATCGCGATATGTCGAAGTTAGTTTTTTAAAATTAAAGGCGAAGCGAGAATTACGTTCATTAAATACAAAGCTGCGGTCGAAACTCGTCTAGGAAAGAAAATAATCGTACTGGATAACGATCTCGAATATCTCGGAGAAGATTTAAATACATATCTTAGAGAATGCAGGTTTAAGCGAGAATTCTTGGCATCCATGAGTCTCCAACAGAATTCGAGAGCTGAATGCATGATTCGTACTTTAACTGAAATCGCCGGATGTGTCTTGTTACAAAGTAATCTCCTCAATCTCTTTGGGCTGAAGTCATGAATTGTGTGGTTTATATTTGTAATCGTTAACCCGAATCGAAACCTGCGAGTAAACAAGACACCTTATGAGTTATTTTTGGCATCAAGGTAGCTGTTTCTTACTTTAAAGTGTTCGGACAGAAACATTTCTTGCTTAATAAAAGGTCTAAAGAAAAATTCGATCCTTGATTAGAAGAACATATTTTTGTAGGATATTTAAATGAACCGGAAGCATACAAGGTGTAGAATAAAAATTCCATCGTTATAAGTCGAGATGTTAGATTTATTGATGAGTTTGAAAACTGTGCTAAATATGATAAAGATTTAGGAGTTTATTTTTTGAAAATATTAATATAAAAAGAAAGAAGAATCTTTGAATGTAGAGCAAATATCGGCTGATGAAGTAACAGAAGACCCCTCGAATATGGCAGAAGCGTCTGCTGAGTCATCTGGTAATGAAAATTCTGATTCCGAATCAATATCTGAAATGAAGATTAAAACGGGCAAGGTCAGCCAACGACAATCGAGATTCTGAATCCAGCGGACCACAAAGGCGTACCGCAATATAAACATTAAAAAGGAAGAAGCACACATTGTTGTGAAGAAGATACAAATTCAACATAAGATGAAGCATTAAATGGAAGTTATGCTAAAGAATATGAAGAAAATATGAAGTACTTGTTAAAAATGGTGCATGAAAATTAGTAAAATGACCATAAAACAAAAAGATGATAGGATGTCGCTGGGTTCTTAGAAAGAAATATAATGCACACGGAAGAGTTCAAAAGAGAAAAGCCCGGATGAGTTGCCAGATGATTTGTACAGGAACATGGAATCAATTTCAGCGAAACTTTTGTTCCAATAGTCACAGCAAGTTCTGTAAGAACTGTGACTGTATAGAGTGCTGAACGAGACCTTATTCTATATCAACTAGATTTTGTAATGGCTCAGGTCACCGAAGATTTAAAAGAAGAAATTTTCATGGAAGAAGCTAAAGGTTTTGAAGGCCAAAATAATCCTGACTATGTTTATGCTTTGCAGAAATCTCCCTATGATTTGAAACAAAGTGGAAGTCAATGATATGAAAAATCAGACGAAAAACTTAAAAAACTTAAAACATTTTAGATTATAACTACTACAATGAGATAAGTGTGTTCACAAGATGAGTTAATCCTCATTTTATACGCATATGTATTAATAATAGCAACAAATAACTGTGATTTATATGCTAAACTTAAAGATTACTTTTCTAAAGAATTTTATGTTAAAGATTTAGGTAAACTTGGCTATTGTCTGGGAATAGAATTTAATCTCTCATTGGCTGTATAATTTTCCCTAAATCCCTAAAATCGTAATGATTATTTTATCAGTTTATCTCAGTTGTTCTATCAGTTTACCACATAAAATGCAGTAAACACAAAGATATCAAAAATCAATTCGTTAAGTGAAACTTATCAGAGAAATGAAATAGACCAATCAATGAAATACGTGCTAACAGAGAAAATGCCTGCGTATGTACTGATAAAAACAGTAACTCTTGGAAACATTTATTCTAAGCGCTGTAAATTAAACGGAATGACTCTAAAACAATTAACTTTTTTTAAAGGCTTCCAAATGTCGAAAGAGGTTTGTTGTACTATAAACACCTGATGTTTAGCTTTCTTTTGACTCGTGTCCAATTCGCGCTTATCCGCGCCGTGATGACGAAATCTGTTTTTCCGTATGTATGTATATGTACTACTATATGCCTTTTCGGTTCGATTCCTCTCCTATAAGTACGCAGTAAATGTTAATCTTTCTAATTAAAAATGTTGAATGATGTTATAATCTATTACGGCTCACTTTTCTTTCAATTATTCTTCTAATTTTGAGTAAAAGAATCAGGTAAAAGTTTTGCTTATCCTTAAGCTGCGTGCAGAATATGTTGTAGTTTTATGTCGATGGAAAAGAAGGTATTTTACTTTTGTTTTATTTAAAATATTTTAATGTTTGGTACACAAAATAAAAGATCAAATACAATACTAAGAGAATCGAAATAAGTTACGGAATTTCACGGTCGTAAACTGGTTAGTTATTAAGATAATGAACTTTAATAATAAAGGTATCTGACTCTTTAACGCTTTATTTCTTTCACGAAAACATCCTAATCATAGTTGGAATATTGTTGTAGATTTCAACAGTAATTTAAATTGCCTTAGCTTAGAAATTAAGCTCTTTCTCAAGAGGAATTTGGAACAGGAAATAACGAATTGAGAAATTATTAGTACAACAGCCTATGGGACTTAAATGCCAGATTTCTTTAGACTAAATGTTAGATCAACTCCAATAAAAAATTGTAATGAAACTGTAACTATAAATTAAAGGTATTGCAGCAGTTTCATGACTTGCAGCAGTTTTATTATAACTATTACAATCAGATAAGTGTATTTACCAGATGAAAATATCTCAAGGTGAGTTGATCCTAATTTTATATGTAGACGTATTAATAATAGCAACGAAAAAGTGTGATTTATATGCGGAGCTTAAAGATTACCTTTCTAAAGAATTTCATGTTAAAACTTCATTATCATCTGGGAATAGAATTTATCTGTTATTGGCTGTATAATTTTCCCTAAAATCCCTAAATCCCTAAAATCCTTTGAAAGGTTTGAAGAAATGAAATATTGTAGCAGTTTTATGATTTTTGTCATTGGCTGTATAATTTTCCCTAAAATCCCTAAATCCCTAAAATCCTTTGAAAGGTTTGAAGAAGTGAAATATTGTAGCAGTTTTATGATTTTTGTCATTGGCTGTATAATTTTCCCTAAAATCCCTAAATCCCTAAAATCCTTTGAAAGGTTTGAAGAAGTGAAATATTGTAGCAGTTTTATGATTTTTGTCATTGGCTGTATAATTTTCCCTAAAATCCCTAAAATGCTTTGAATATAAGTACTTTCATTATTTGATTTAATTGCTTTCATATTTCAAGGATGTGGTGGAAATACTAAAACTGTGCCGCATACGATTCGCAGTGCAAGACAGCTTCTTATCATTACTTTAGCTGATAATTCCGTATTATCTAAAGAGCTGTATAGTTGGAGAAATTCAAAGCTTACTGAAACATCCAATTTAACGGTACGTAATTCAACATCTTCTACTTATTTTTCGTATAATTATTAATTAGCGTTATTAATTAATTAGTTTAATTTCGTAATTAAAAAGTACTGGTATAATTTCTAAATGAAAAAATATGTTTCAATTGATGGATAAAATTATTTTAAATAATTAGATGATAAGTTTAAAAAATGTCTTTCCCACTTTATTGAAATAATATTATTTCTGTACAATAGATTTACAATGTTACGGATGAAACTTTTATTACATTTAACTTCTGAAAGGCAATGAATTCTTAAAAATAACCGAATAATTTTGTCTATTTGCTTTCAAGATCGACTGAGTTTTATTCAGCAAGGTAAAGTTTGCTTTTTTTTGGCTTATTTTAATCTGTTGGTAATAAAATGATGTATAAAATCGTTTACATTTGTCGCTTTGAATTCTTAACACTTTTAAAAATAAAATATTGAAGTTTTGAAATACAACAAAGAGCATAAAATGCACTTGAATTAAACAAAAAATCATAACAAAATATTCTTCTCATTAAAACTAGTCAAAATAGCGGCTATTACTATATTAGTTGTTCCATCAGTAGCCGAGTGGTTAAGACACCTGAATGCTGGGAGTTCGCCCCGGGCTTGATCTCGAGTGGACGGGCTGGCTGCAGTGTTGGCTTTCGTGGTTTTCCTCATGTGCAACGTGAGAATAAGCTATTTTGCCTTAGAAAGTCCTCAACGAAAGCATCCCTACCTCTAGGCAGATAGCCATATTAAACAACATTCATATATTATTCATATTCTAAACTAATACTGTACTTTAATTAGCTTTAAGATAAGATACTTAGAAAATGTTTAATATTGTATTTTACAGTTGTACGTTACATTTATTAGTTTTTTTAACTGGAATTTTTAAATTAAAGAAATAAAAATTTATACTTTGGTAAAGCGAAAAATGTTTCATTACATTTTCCGTTTTTGTTGACTGATCTATTATCTTAGTTTTCATATCAAAAGACATCTTATAAAATTTTACCCCCTCTAAAATGAAAGCTCAAAAACGTATAATTTCGTAATAGGAAGCACCAGTCATGTGCAGCTACGTATGCTTTTATGCAACCATTGCTGTGCACTATTGCTGATACAGAATTTTATCTTTTAGCTGCGATTTTATCTTTTAGCTTTATTTTAGCTACGAAAGAAAGTTTGCAGAATATGTGAAAATTTGCTACTTAAATTTTTTGTTTCACAAGTATAGTTATATAATATCACTCATTTTTTAGATAAAGCATCAAACTTTTACTTTTTAAAATAAAATTTCTGATGATTTGATTGAAACAATAATAATTTCTTAATTAAAATTTTTACTTTTTTTAGTAAAGATATTAAATAATTAGAATGGAAACTTCTAGAATGCATTGAAATGGGATTGACAAAAATTGAACTGATTTAATAGAGTTATTTAGAAAATAAAACTTCCAAAATAGTGAAATTTAAAGACGTTCTTAAAAGTAATCCTGAATGTTAAGCGAATTAAGAAGTAAAAATAAAATATACGTTCTTAAGAAAGGATTAAAAAGTTCAAAAAGAAAGGTTCAAAAAGGAAGGTTCAAAAACGAATTATTAACGGAGCAGAATTATATGACCTGAACTATTAAGTATAATCTGATTTTCAATCTCAACCTGTTCAACTTTTAGACTTTTATTAGTCCAAAGGGGTTTTGTGCCTGAAGGACTATTGTTTTCGTTTTGCGATTTTGCGTCGGAAATATTAAAAGTCTGTATCACTTTTCAAACTGTTGCCACAAAATATTGCAGCCCTGTATTATATTTAAAGAAATTAAATAATGAAGAATGTGCATAAATGTATGTATGTTTCTCGCATTATGATAAAACGACGGTACCTAAAGCCATCGAATTTTGAATGCCGTAATCCTACTGCAAATATAGGCATCTGGAAGCCCAAATTTGAAATTTGGAATTTATTTTACTAACGATTTCATAGTTTGTAAAACTTTAACGAATTTTTGATTAACAAACTCAAGGATTTCAAAGCGGGCAATGGCAACTTTGTACAGAAAAAAACATTTTTATCTGCAGCGCGTGAGACTGTGTGTAGGAAATTCTAAAGATATGCTCAGTTTAAAATTATTTTGCGATATTGTTCTTTAACTGAATTTTATGGTTTAAATGCGAAGAACATGATATTCAATAAATAAAAGTAACATACAAAATGTTTAAAAAACGCCTCTTTGGACGTAATTTAAAATCTGAAATCTTTCAGATTAAAAAAAAAAATTTTTTTTGAATACTTTTCACAAACCACAAAGGATCAGTTTCCTTACTGGTGTGCTCCGAAAAACTACATCGGATAGCAGAAATAATGACAAACGATATGAAGAAAAATTATTAACTTCAAGTTCAGTAATAGTATTTAAGATTTTTATTATTATTTAGGATTGATTTTAAAGCTAGGTGCCAAATTTAAATCTTTCTAGTCAAGCGAAACAACTAAACTTCTTGGGAAGAAATCAGGAAAAAAAAATCAAAAACGAAGAAAAAATACAAAAAGTAAATAACTTTTTTATAATTTATTTTGTACTACAACGAGTAAATATGTCTAAGTAATCTTGAATTATTAAACAAAAACAAATAAATCAATATCTTGAAATCTTTTCTATTTATGCAACGTAATATATTGTTAAGCAGTAAACTGAGGAATTCTCCCGAATGCTAAGCTTGTTTTGTCACCAGAAATTTGAAATATTTTTCCAGATTGTGAAGAAGGTTTCTAAACTTTGCTTGGAAATTTCTGCACGCATTTTCGTGAAGTTATGTATACAAGGTAACCAAAACATTCTTTCCGTTCATGATTGTCAAAACAGACAGACATATATCGTCTCGAAGTAATCTCCATTAGCATCCAGCGCACTTTGCCAACGTTCCTTGTGGCCGTGCAATGCTCTGGTGATAAAAATCGTAGATCTGGGAAGCAAAAATATTCGCGACTGCTTGCCGCAAATCTGCCCCATTGTCGAAGGATTTCCCACGAAGGTGATTGTTCAGGGTCGAAATAGGTGATAATTTGTAAGCGCTAGGTACAACGAGCATCGTGTCTCCGAGCCAATTCACTAAACGGTATCCCTGGTCGTCCTTACCATCTGTTGTCTACTGATATTGAAGCGAAACATCATGTCCTTGCGACTTACCAACATTCGCTGTTTCTGCTGCAGTGCGTGTTGCATTCGTTGAAATTGCTGCGAGTACAGGCCCTTAATTGGGTGACCTGGTGGTAGTACGTCGCAAAGTACCGCTTAGTGACTAAACCGTCAGACACAGAGCATGATCTTACATGCGTATCTTGTACTAGTAGCAGTATCTAGCACGCTTAGGAGTATCATACTGAACCCACTTTCTTTATTCGCTAGCACTAGACCAAATATGTTTATGTTGCATTGCCTAGACAACAACTGAAAACAGGCTGTTGTTCAGTTTTAGTTGACGAAAATGTGTGGGATAGACTAACTCAACTTAAACGTCTTCCTTATTAGGTGAATGCTAAGTCTGTTTCCGCGGAAATATGTAAGCGCTAAGTTCGCCACACATGTCACTGCTATCCTCCTCCATGGCTGCTTTCAGAGCCTCGTTATCGAACATCTCTTCGCCCTTCGCGGAGGATAACAAAAGCTCAGACCTTCGGACTTTAATTTCTGAAACTAGTGCTTGGCACTACTTTTGTTCACGGCACTTTTCACGAATGCCTGACATATTAGACGACTTGATGCGGCTGTTAAAAATCTCACCTTTAAGATATGCAAACAACTGCAAACGATATGCGAGTCAACAACAACCGCAAAGGAGACGCTTCGATATCATCATTTCTCTTCGACCCTGGGCTGTCGTGACTGCAGCGGGCGTGCAACATGTCTGTATGTGTAACTTTAACGTCTGTATGTTTATGCGTAGCGTTTATAAACCAATGTAACACAAACCCTCCATCGCTTTTCGGGTGCGTAAGTCCCTTCTTTTCTGTCTGTCACTTTGTTTCCCCTTTTCGTTTCTTCATCAAATGGACGTCAAAAACAGGAAGAATGCTTTTCTTACCTTGTAATTTTCTTAGAATACGTATGTAGAATATTAATACATCTGCTCAGATCAGTATTATGATAATTTCAGATCTTAAGAAAACTCTGAGACGCTTAAAAAACTTGGAAATATTTTCTTAAAAGTTTGAAGGTAACTATGAAAAAAAAAACGTGCTTTAAAAATTATCACTGTTACTAGCAGTAAAGAAATGACCATGGGAAAATTAATTTAATAAAAATAGCAATTTAATAGAAAATAATAATCTGCAAAACGTCGTACATAGAAGTGAGAAGTGAATGTAAGCTCTCTTTCATATGGTTTAAACCTTCCCAAGCCCATTCGTTTTCTGTATTTCCTGAAAAATTACTTTTCTTTGGATACAATCCATTGCAGTAACAACAATAAAAAATTCGTTAAGTGTTTTGATGTCAGAAATTATTAAACAATTGTTTTTATTTCAGGTTTACTTGTTTGTTTCCTAGTGCATCGAAGATTTCTTTTCAGTTGTTGAGATTTAATTCACTACTATGTTAATGATGGATGCATATCGCACAAATAATAGAATGCAAAATAAAAGAATAGAAATACTTTCAAAGAAAAAAAGAACTCATACTGTAAGAACTTCCGAAAATTTCACTGAATTTATAGATGATTATGAAAGCGAACATTTAATAACGTCACCAGAAATACTTTTGCCACAGATAATACAGTTAGCTACAAGCAAAACAAAATTGCCTAAATATTTCGCAGCAGATAAACTACATACACTAAATAAAGCATACAAACGGGAACAAGAAGAACTTGTTTCTACGTTTAGAAACTGGACGCCAAAAAGGAGGCAAATACTGACTATCTTAAATGAAAGTGTTAAAAATTTAGAAAATCTCAGACGGTACTCCGCAGAGGGCAGACTATGGTCCTCTGCGGTTGATATTTTGGGAAGAATTACTTCAGTGGCATTGAAACCTCTCAGCACTAAATGGTCATCTGGAGTTTTATACACATCATCAGCATTCTGCTTTGTGACCCTCATCATTACGTTAGTTGAAATGACACGATCGAAAATAATTACAGAAGAAGTAATGGACGTTATGCGAGATGACAGATATATTTCTAAACGCATTCGCTTATGGTTTCGGGGACCGTCTGAATTTGATCGTCAAGTGCAAAATTTCTTTCCCCATGGGATTGATACAGGTATCGCTGAGTGTTTATTGGACATAAGAAAATGCAACTGCAGTTTAAGAAAGTCGCTAGAACTGCTGCTGCCGAAACGAGAGCCCTTGAAGACTGAAGAGATGATCCGACTGATAATTTTGTTGTCAAATGTCGCAAAGGACAAAAATCTAATGCATGACGATGACTTTTTGGCCAAACTGGATTTATTTTCTAAAAGTTCTTGTGCACGGAACTGGTTCAACAAGTATGATTTTTCAATATTTTGTTAATTTTTTTACAATGTAATTTAATTTTTGTATGTCTGTAAAAATTCATTTAACAAAATCTCTGGTATTAAGGGAATAACTAAGTTCAGGAGCAAAAATTGTATGCTTATAAATATTAGTACTGTTGCGGTAATGCACCTTTTTATATAATAGCTAAATGTGTAGGAACCTGGTGGACAGTTAGCAAATAATCGCTTTAGTTCAGGAACAGAAACGTAAACTCAAAAAAGGTTAATTATCCTTTATTTCTTAATATAAGAATTAAACAGTCGGCCCATTCCTCAGGGCGTACAGCAAAGCCTCCACTGGGCTTGAACTCAAAATAATAAGAACTAAGCCTTATCTAATGCTGAACTAAAAAGATACAGTTGAAGCTATCAAAATTCTAAGCTAGCGAAGATATCAAAGGCCTTAAATACGACCGAGCGTAGTAACAGCTTAGAGAGTCGTAGTGAAAAGGCGAATGCGCGCTAGTCAGAAACTCTGAGGTTCTCTCTCGAAGTCAATGGAATTTCGACTTAAATACCACTCTTATTCATTTGTATTAAACGCGATTCTAAAAACACATTCTGGTAGGAAATTGTAAGCTGAAAACAGAAGGGACAGGAAAGTAGCTTAAACTAAAGATAACTGTTAAAAACTTGCGATAAATCTTACATCATTCCCCACCAGAATTTAACTACTTGAAAAAATAAGGCCTTACGACCTCGTTTAAGAGTGTAAATTCTACAAAATTTCCTAAACTTCAAAGTTTAAACTTCTAAAATTCTGCTTTCTTCAGTCATTCTCATCATTAAACTTTTCTGCTAGGGACAAATTTACAAAGTATCTAAAGCTAAACTAAAACTAAGAAAAAAATTTTTCGCAATTTTACAACTTGAATTGTTACAAGCATATGCTTTACCTTGACTTTCAGTACGTTATCCGTCTTGGTCCTTCCAAATTACCTGTAAAGAAGCAGTATTCGTTTTGTCTTTTACAAACATTTCCACTTCCCTCACAAATACTCTTTATTAGAATTCTTTGGCCTACAAACAGCTTTCATTCACACATATTTTTAATTCTTCTTCCCCCCCACTCTCTCCAGAAATTTGTTCTGAATGAACTGAGTGTGTCGTTGTTGTATTACCGCGAATACACGCTATAATCTAATCGTCATCTTACTAATCATCTAATCGTCTTTGTTAGAACTAGACATTCAAGACCTCAGAAAACTCCCTAAATACAAAACTACATCTAATGTGCTAAAAGAGAGAGCTTGATTTAAACTTTTAAGTGTTGGCTGGAGAGTCTAACTTTAAACACATTCACTCTTTTACACTTGCACTTTGACCGAAGCTTACATGTCTAAGTTTAAGGTACTTTTACAAGAGACATTTAAAAATTTTTACTCTCAGTACAACATTTTTCCACATTTTACATGTAACATTTTAAAACTTACTTTATATCATTATTTACAGTTGCTACATACAATTTACAATCTTCTCCTAAAATCTTAAATTTGCTTTCAAGTTAACAACTTTCACTATTCATTCAAGTCTTTCCGACTAAACAGATAGCCCTCGTGTGCTTTGCCATAATTAAATAACCTAACCTAACCTAACCTTTCCGACTAAAAGATATTCACAACTAGTTTCTCGCAACTGGCGAATTCTCAAAAATATATTTACAAACTAATTTCTCGCGAACTTGCGAATTCAACAATTTTTCTGCTTAAGATAATTATAGACTAAATTCTCGCAAACCTACGAATTCAACTTCTTGCTTTAAACAGCATTTAGTACCCTCCGTCGGAATCTCCTTCCGTTTCTTCCCTTTGTCGATGAAATGTGCTAATTTCATCGGCTAAGGGTTCTGGAACTCCGGTCTCCTCTTTACCTCTTCGGGGCCACTTCGTTGCTGAGGATCTTTAAACCTCCTCTTGGGTTTTCTGACTTGCTGAAACGGTACAGATACCGCGTCGGCTGTCCGTTTTCCTTTGACGATTCTTTGCTCCGAACTTCTTCTGACCTTTCCTGGGGTGGTTATTGCTGGGTAACGCAGACTATTTGGCGAAGCTTCTTTCGTTGTATCCGGAGTGGTACCACTCATTTCACTGGATTATCGTACGCTGTTCTTTGCCTTTTCTGAGCTGGGAGTGGTGTTGGTTGCGGGGAAACTTTCGTTACTCCTTTTTCATGGTTTTCCTTTCCTGTTTTTCACTGACCCCGGGCCTTGGGGCGGTTGCATGCGTTTAGCGGGTTCTTTCTTCCGTGCTTTGGGCCCTTTCCCTTTTACTGTTGGGAGGCTGCAGCTCGCTGTTTGATTCACTGCAGTTCTTGGCACGCTTACAGGATTCTGCAATAAATCTTTTAAAACTTAGAAGTTAGTACGACTATAGAAAGGTTTTATTTGGCCAGTATTAGCAATTATTTGCTGGCTATTTGCAGCTTTTAAATAGAAAGTCTCATATTTATTCTGTGCAGTAAGGTACGGCTCTTCAAACCTGGGCTCGATCTTGGCAACTCTGTTTTCCGGTGCAAACGATAAAGAGTATTTTTTCTTTAATACTTTTTTACCGACAGTGTATTCTACATCCCGTCTATTTCTGTCATAATACAACTTTTGCTTTTGCTTTGCTACATTGGAATTTTGAATCGCTTTATTAATAATTTTCTGGATATCCTTCATTTTAAAGTCTTCTTGCCTTTGCTGAAAAATAGTTTATCTGAGGGAGTTAAAAATTTTCTCCCTAAAACGAGTTCTGTGGGGGTCTTTTGTGTAGTATCGTGCATAGCTGTTCTCAAAGCAAAGCTTAGTTCACTGACACACTTTCTTGATTATCCTCGAATAATTTTAACTAAATTTTTATTTACGCGTTTCGCAATCTTCCATTGCGGCCTATATGGCACCATTTTTAGATGGCGTATGCCAAAACCTGTGCAAAGATTTTAAAATTTACAAATTGTTTCCCATTATCCGATATTACTTTTACTGGGGCCCCGTATTTTAAATATACTTGTTTAGAAACGAATCTGCTACTATTTTTGCTGATGCTCGTTTAAGGTTAATTATTTCCACTATTTTGTGAAATGATCAACGATAATTAAGAGATATCTGTTTTTATTTATTTTTGTTCTAGGGTAAGATGCGAGCAAATCAATGGCAACCAATTCATTTGGGAAAGTGGTTTTAATGTTATTTAAGTACCCGGCCGGGTTGTAATTAACGTCGGTAATTAATTGCCGCAAGTGAACAACCTGATATACGCCGTTACCACCCCCTGTAAGTGTGGTAAATAAACGGTTTCGCGGACCCTTCGCAAAGTTTTTCTAATACCTAAATTACCCGAAATGGGCGACTCGTGCAGCTCCTCTAAAATATTTAAGCGTAGACTCGGTGTGATCACTGGCCGGTTTTTCTTGATTATCGTTAGTTATTTTTGTGTAAAATCGTAATTTATCAATGATTTCATAATGGGGCGCCCTATTGCGAATAGCGTTAAGTCCACATACTCAAAATGTTCGGGGTCTTCAAGCTATGTATAAATATCCTTGAATTCAGGGTCCATTTTTAATTCCGAAATTATTGTTTTACGGGATTCAATTACTTTAGAAGTTAGCATTGCACATCTAATTGCATTTCCTTCTTCGTCAATTTTAATTCTTGACAGGGCATCCGCAACTACGTTTTACTTCACCGATGTGCGTTTTATAATTAATCTAAACTCTTGCAGTTTTAACGTCCAACTAATAAGCCGGGGTGAAAGATTTTCCCGAATACAAGCGAAAAACTGCCACATGATTTGAGTATACTGTCATCGGAGCGCTTCCGAAATAAAGGCGGAATTTTTGCACCGTTAGTAAGACAGCGAGAGTTTCTCTCTCAGTTACAGTGTAGTTTCGCTGAGTTTGGTTTAAAGTTTTATTAAAAAGGCTATTGGTCTGCCCGTTTTGGGAAAGAACTGCCCCAATTGCAAAATCCCAAGCGTCTGCTGCAATTTTTTAAATTTCGGTCCCCTTCCGGGTGTTTAAGAACTGGGGCGTTAATTAGAACGTGCTTTAGTTCTTCGAATGCAGTGTTTGCGTCAGCAGTCCCCGTGAATCTAGATATTTTGCGTTTAACCCTTTGCAGCACGCTACCTTTTAAAGTTGAAATTTCAATAAAAAAATTGGTAGGCAGTCTAAGCAGGCCCAGATGAGTACACGGGTAAAATTTTGTAAACATAGCACTTACCGTTTTAATTCTGTGGGTGTGCCCAGAGCGGGCACGCTGATTGAATAGAGCTTCGGAAAGAGCGCTGAAGCTGGCATTGCTGGGAAGCCCGCTTCAGCAATAATAGAGTAATAGAGTAAAAGATGATTAAAAACAATTAAAAAACACTAGATTCTGATAATCGTAGCAGATTTGGCATTCCCCTGGTGCTCGTACCATGCACCACGAGGAGGCCTGCTATTCTACACCCCCCCAAAAAATAAAAGAAAAAACTCTTCTTGGTTATATAATGACATGTGTAAAAATGAAAAAGAAAGTAACTTGGTCAGGCTTCTGGGATCCATTTTCAAAATAATTAAAAGTCGGAAAAAATAAACCAATATTATACCTACAATTAAGAAATTATAATCTATGAAATAATATTAAATATAACATCTACAACTCAAAACTATCAAATCGTAGCGAAAAAAATTTCTTTCCGCAAAAGCGGAAGAAAAAAAGCACTACTCTAGTGAAAATCAAAAAGCTAACTGATAAAACTACCCCTGACCTTCAGAAAAACACCCGAACAATTTCTTAGGTCTCCAGAAACAAACCAAAAAAAGAAAGAAAAACAGGAAATGAAACACAGATGTGCCCTTATCCTTCTGTACTTAATGAGCTCACCATGAAGAAAATACTGTGGGGAAAAAAACATACAGTTCTATGTTTAGCCCCAGCGGCGCAGTATGCCCATACTGGACTCACCAGCTGTTTGTCATTAGATATTAGGAAAGATATCAAGGTAAAAATTTAAAACTAATATAGGAAAAAGAGGTCAGCATACAGCCTTGAAAATAACAGAGAAATTTCTTTTGAAACAATTCATTTTATATCTTAAAAAATATCTTGAAGATTTTTTTGAAAAATGTGGGTCTTAAAAAACTAAACATGGCTGAAATGTATGGACAGATTTTCGCTGTGATGCCATCTAGTATTAATAATGAAGGTCAAAAGAAACCGATAGTAATATATAAAACCTTTTTCATTCAATTTTTCTGTGTGCACACAGGCAAAATTTTAGGTGTGCCCAGACCGGGCACACCGTGCCGCAAAGGGTTAAGAACCAGCAAGAGTTCAACTATCTTCGCAAAATTCTTGATAAATACTCTGTAATAGGAACACATGCTCAAAAAAGAAGATAATTTCTTGGCGGTGTTTGGAGGAGGAAAACTCTTAATCGATAAAATTTTCGAATTATCTGTCTCGATACCATTTTTCGAGGTTTTATAACCAAGATACCTAAGTTCCTAGGCAGCAAACTCGCAATTCTTCGCAATATCTAGAGGCCGGCTTCATTTAACAATGTGAAAACTACCTTCAAATGTTTAATATGTTCATCTACCATTTCGCTAGTGACTATGATGTCATTTAAATAAATAACTGCACTTTTGCCTAAGACTGACCTTAAAACAATGCCTATAAGCTTTTGAAATGTAGCCGGAGATCCAGTTAAGTCAAACGGCATTTTCAAAAAGGCATACACGCCTAACTTTGTGATAAAAGCTGTTTTTTTGATATCCTCGAGTTTTACTGCAATCTGAAAATAGCCTGACGTCAGGTCTAGTACGAATTTTTCTTATAATTTCATCAGTTATCGGGAGGGTTATACGTGGGGTATTTATTATGCTATTGAACTTGCGGTAATCAACCGCGAACCTCCATGAGTTCGGATCTGAGAATGATAGTCTGTTTTCCTTTCTACTACCGGATTTTACCGGATTCGCATAGGGGCTGATACTTAGCACTATAAATTTTATTGTCGAGTATTTTCTTAATATGCTGTTCCAGAATGTCTCGCGGTCATACCGGTACGGTTTAGGAACCGGACTGGAGGGGCATTACCAGTGTCAATACTAAGTTGAACCACTTGCCAAAAATCGGGTTTTTCCTCAAACAATTTATAAAATTTTCTTACCAGATTATTTAACAGCCCATACTAATTTCCTTACCACTTTTTCTCGGTCTTCTTTGAGATGATTGAGATTCACCTCCGGCTTTGCCCCCTCTTCTTCAACGGTGTCTATTTTCACCTGTAAAGTAGAATTCTAAAAATTTCGTTTTGCGCTAGCTGCGCGTAAGAAATCGACCCCCAAAATAACCGAAGTTAATAAATTCTTTTCTACCAAAAAATTAACTTTCTGAACCTCGTTTGTTATTTGAACGCGTGCAGCCCCACTTTTCCCATGCAGATACATTGCTTTCCTTAGGCGGCAAATATCCTTTGTCTCGTTGTTTTAAACAATCTAAAGTTACGAAAAGTTTTCTTAAAGAGCTCTTGCAAGAGGAAGCTGCATTGAGCTCCGATATCGAGTAGGGCGGTACGAAGAACATCGTTGAATAAAATATGGATCTCTGGCAAGGTCGAATTTTGTACGATTTGTATACTACTGAATTTCCAAGGGATTCTTCTTCCCAGGGTGTCCCGCATATTCACAAAGCCTACAGATCTTTTTCCTACGGTCTGCTCTCATTGGACGAAACATCTGCTTGGCGGTCATATTTGAAATAGTGAGTTATCGCCTTGCAGTCTTCGTAATTAACGCCAAACATACCTCGTGGGCTTTCCAGTAAAGCGAGGACAAACAGCGTTTATTTCATTCGATAGTATTTTTATTTTATGAAAGAAAGCTAAGGGGAATTGTGTGGAATTTATTTTAAATAACCTCCTGATCTTATTAATAGTTTATTTGTAGTTGGTTAAAGAATGAATTGGACTGTTAAAAGTACCATAATTGTTTTGCAAGAAAAAGTATTTACATGGAAATGGGATATGTGCTTTTTCCGTCATTTCTTTTGGGGAGAGTCTGTTATGTAAATTTACATAGCGCATTTATTATACAAATAAAAGAATATTAAAAAAATAAACCAAATGAAAACATTCTATAAACATTTAAGGGCGTCGGATACCTATTCTTTTTACTTAAATTATGAGTAAGTATAACTAAAATTATATTTTATTCCATTATGCGCTATTTCTATTGTAACGCTTTTCGGGATCTTGGATTGTAATCTTGCAACTAATATCTACTACAAAGAGTACAAACCAGTAAATAAAAATTACCCTTAACAAAAATAGAGAAAATAAAAGTGTTAAATTTTTAACTCTGTATCCGAAGGCGAAAAAACCAATAATAACAAAGCCATAAGGTGAGGATAAAAACAAAAATAAGTCCGTGCAGTGAGAGTTTGTAAAAGATACGAACGGGATTAGAAACCCCGAATTTTTTTCGTGCTCTGTACCGTTGAGCTCCGCTTCCTTCTCCGACTTTCACACGCTTTTCGGTACACCACGCCGATATACAAATAGCAAAGGCGATGAAACAAAAGTCGCCAAACACAAGATTCTGTAACCCTACTTTTCCTGTTTCAACCAATCAGAGCAAACAATAGCAGAAACGGTCTGTAGGCTTTGTGAATATGCGGATGTCCCACAGGCCCCTCTTCTCGGCAACCCTGATCAGTTTAAATTCTATTTTTCCGCCTCTTGGTTCTGCTACATTTTACATTGATTTACAAATAGTTTAGACTGATCCGTCTTTTTGTTATCTGATTTTTCAGCTTTTCCCGCCTGCCAATACGAACTCTGCTGGCCTTGAGGTTTCTTTTGAGGAGGAAACCTTGAATACTGGCGAAAGTTGTCCGCTCGTGCGCTTTTGCCGGTTCGTCTGCTCTGAAATTTTACTGTTAATCGGAATAAGTTCTCTAACGTGTGCGGATTTCTGACTTCAAGAAAGTTCTGAACTGACGGGAGTAGACGCAGCAAAATCACTTCAATAAGTTCATTATCCAGCCTCATTTAATATAGTAAATTAAAAATTTGGATCATCAAGATGAACTCCGTCAACTCGTGGAAATTGGTTTGATGTTCACTAAATAGCTGTGTCTCAAGCTTCGCTCGGTCTTTAACAACTGGGAACGCTTTCAATACCGATGTTTTCCCATGCTTCCGATCCTGGATCCCCAAACAGGAACTTGTGAATTCCTTTGAACCAACTGAGAGCTTGGCCTTTTAGGTTCGTTGTAGCGATAGTAATTTTCTGCAGCTGGTTCCCCGGATATAAGCTGAAATGCAATTCCAGCTGCTCCAGGAAAGTCATTACGGAACCTTTGCCTTCCAATGTTACGGCTGGCTTCATAACTGCTCTCATTGTTTCGACAATGAACCCGAATCCCTCCATCGGGTTTGCTGGAGGCTGAGGGACTTGAAAGGTCCGAGGGGTCAACTTATCATTTTCTAATGGCATAGTTCGTCAAGAATGCTTCGGGTGCCAAAACCCTTTTATCTAACAGCTAAATATATAGGAACCTCGTGAACAGCTAAGCGAATAATCGCTTTAGTTCAGGAACAGAAATGTAAACTCAAAAATGATTAATTACCCTTTATTTCTCAAAATAAGAATTAAACAGTTTGCCCCTTTCTCAGGGCATACAGCAGAGCCTTCACGGCTTGAACTCAAAATAATAAGAACTAAGACTTAGATAATGCTTATAGTCGAAGAAGATACAGTCGAAGTTATCAAAATTCAAAGTAGCTGGCCGCTAAATATTGATTAAGTTAGCAAAGCTATTGTTACGTGCGTACGGGTTCGTTATATATTGAATGCACAAGTCGTTAAAAAGTTAACAAAAAAAATTTATTCTTTCCACAAGAAATAAATTAAAATGCTGAAATATTTCTTCACAGATCTTCGCACAATATCACAATATCTCAATCGTTTAGCAAAAACTCAGTTCAAAACAGATAAAATAGTTCTATCTCACAGCGAAATCGCTACAATCAATACAGCATTAAGTAAACAAACAGCAGTTCGCTTTTTACAGCTACAAGTATAACAGCAACAACAACAACTGAGATGAGTCTAGTCTAGTCTGGAAATCTATCGCCGGGATACCACATAAGATGCGGTGTATCCGGCTCACTGAAGTTTGCAACAAAGTGCTCCTAATGTATTTTTCCTGACAAGTAAGCAAGATAACTGAAGCAAGAGAGAAGAAAGATGAGAGTAGAGAAAAGAACAGGGGTGCCAGACACCGCAGTGCAAGGAACCAAGACCAACGATGGAGAGGATATCCTGACAAGTCATAATTCATGAGCAAGTGCTATGAGTACATAGCAAAATACAATAAATTAAAATATAAGGAATACATAAACAATAATAATGAATAACAAATAAGAGTACATGAAACAC
>KK122372.1:96855-140443 GCA_000611955.2 Stegodyphus mimosarum
GCTTTTATAAGCTTTTTAATTATCAGTAGAACAATCACGATTTTTCTAGATTTTTCTGGATGGCAACAGTAATTACGAGATATTTATTTATTAAGCATTAAATGCACGCGCTCTTTTATTTTTATTGTTATTTTTTTTTCGACGTAGCTTTCTCTCCAAAAATCGTCTGCGTTGCTAAGGCAACATGAAGCAAATCTAATTACAATTCTAAATAAATAGCCAAATAAATGTGAAATTCGTAACACTATTAAGGGCCTAAAATACGGCCGAGCGTAGTAACAGCTTAGAGAGTCATAGCCAAAAGGCGAACGCTCGCTAGTCAGAAACTCTGAGGCTCTCTCTCGAAGTCAGTGGAACTTAAATACCACTCTCACTCATTTGCGTTACATTCTGGTAGGAAATTGTAAGCTGAAAATAGATGGGAAAGTAGCTTAAACAAAAGATAACTGTTAAAAACTTAGGGTAAATCTTACACTGAACTAAATGATATTTGTCTAAATGACAGAGGTTCTGCACGTGGGAAGGCTATTTTTAAAACTAAATTGTGGAAAGCTTGAAATTAAAGTGCGAAAGATTTCAGTGTATGCAGATGTTGCCACATTATTATATTACGACATTTGGTTACCCGAAATTCTCTTTGATATTAGATTTCTTCATTTTGGAGCTCTAAATAGAGCTGAAATTCGTTGCTAATTGTCTAATATCTAGGAAAACACAGCGGCACTGACAGTAGTGCGTGTCAAAGGCGTATAACACGTGTAGCGTCTTTATGGCAAATCTGATATCATATTAAATCAAAAAACCCTATAATGTATAAAAACGTGCTGAAGAAAACGAGTACTAATAGACAGAAAAATAGAAAGCATAAAATTCTGAAGAACCATAGAGTTTGGTGAAAATTTACATTGGAAACCTTGGAGTTAGAAAAAATATACCTTGGAAACCTTAATGTACCGCTAAAAATCTACATCAGCACTCATACACACTAGAAGATAGTTTCATTTTATCACACTGGTGTTACAAATAAAGCATATATTAATTAGGAGTAATTTTATCTTATTTAAGAATTCATGCAGGGAATGACGGCCCTTTTTAATCTAGAATTCTCCACAGTTCTCTTACGCGATTTCCTTCTGAACAAAGTTCAGCATTCTTGAGTGTTATATCACTCTTAAACTTCTTATTTATTCCTTACACTGTTTGGCAGTTTTGCATAATTTCTTTATGAACATGCTTCTTAAATATTTCTGACGGAAAACGCTTTATATTACACAAGTCCTACATATAACGGTATCCATCGAGAAACAATGAAAAAATAATAGGTCTGGAATTATTAATAATACATTTTTAATCTCTTTATTGTAAACAAATATATTTCTTTGAGCTAAGAAAATGACCTAGCATTCAATTAATACCCTCATAACTTTATCTATGAAGCAAGTGATTGCTATTAACTTGAAGATGCTAGAAGCAAAAATGTTTTCTACTTCAGTAAAGTCTGAAAAAAATGATATTGAATCTCTTCGTTTTAAAATTTTAGCACTAAGTGATATGTTGTGCCTTTAAAACAGTTAAGGCGTTTGTGTACATTATCCTTTATTTAGAGAGTTTCATCAAAGAATTATAAGATAGAAAGACTATGAAATCTTCATTTAACAAGTTAGAGAGTTTGCTTAACTCAGATAGAACACAAATAGAAAACAGTTACAGTTAACAGTCTTTACAAACATTTAAATCGAAGTGTTGGGAAAAAAAAAAGAACTTGCAAAAGGTTCATTTATAAGTTTTAAATGGCTTCAGGCTTACCTATTAGGCAATATTATCAGGCGTATATTCCGTAAAAGAAGGTAACATGCTGAAAAGAATAAAGCACAAATACAATGCAAGTACAAAATCTTTTTAAGACTTCTGCATTAAAAAAACATGGGTAGAGTACTCTCTCGCCAATATATCGTTTGGCGCTCGTTTGTTTTTGCCACTGCCAAGTTTCTTTATGCAAAAGTGACCCTAATTTATTATAACATAAAGACCTGTATTAAAACTATAATAAGCAGTGTCTGACTGACAATTCGAAATTCAGAAATTTCAGTTTGAGGTGTACTCGTTGTCCCGTTTAATCATAGCAATAACTTTATTTTGCGATACCACGATGTAAGTTCATCAAGGTAATTATATTTTTAACTCCACTAATTGTTTTTTTCGAATTCCAAGCAACATTTCCCCCAATGATCGAAAATGTCACAAAGAATATGAGATTTGTTTTCTTTTTTAAGACTCATAACAGTAGAAGACTTTTAGATTTCATTATTATATTCTTTGCATACAAGATAACATTTTACTGTCAAGTTCTGGCTTGTAACGTCATACAAAGACACAGGATTACTCTAAACTATTTTACTTTCAAATGAAATATAATTATTGGGGGCAAATTACACGTTATTTCGAAGAGATACATTAGGTTATTGGAAATAGGCAACGTATAAAATCCACTCTATTCTCGTCGAAATTCAAACCATAGATCTTCCAAATGTTGGCTGGATGTGCTCCTACTCAAAGTAACTATACTATTATGTTTGTTCGGTGATGTCACTGACGACCTCATAATCTGCTTAAAATTAAGTATTATGCACTCCCTTCGTATCTTTGTTTCTCCCTCCTGTATACCTCGAGTGAGTCACTGAACTCCAGCATTGAAAAAAAGCCTAACCTTGCTTGCCTATGATTTTGCTATCACTTACACTGTAATAGCATCACTGGGGAAAAAGGAAATATTTTATAATTTATTCTAATTTTCAATCCATTCCTTAAATAAGTAAGAACTTTGATTTTTCAAATGCCTATTCGTTGCGAAGAAAAATAATTTGGAAAAAGATTAAGGGGTGATAAAAACATCTAAACAAGTTGTAAGACCTCGTGGCCCCAACTTGTCAGAAACTGGGGTAGTGACTGCTACTATGTGTGAATTACACAGAAACGTAAGAAGGGGTTAAAGCCCTTTTTATTTTATCTTTAAAATGACAAATGCGTATACTTGACGCTCACAAACTGCGCCAACTCGGCGGTTTAACTAAAAGAAAACGTAAAACTGAAAGTAGTTATTTAGAGAATAGAACTTTTCAGGTAAAAATCAAAGATACGCTTTCCTGCACAAGTGGCATATCAGCGGGTTTACCGCAAGGAAGCCTTATTCCACCGACATTATTTTGTATTTACATAAATGATATCCCGGAGCCTCCAGACGCTACTTTAGCCTGCTATGCCGATGATACGGCTATTCTCTGCAGTTCTATAAATCCAAATAAAGCAGTAGAAAAATTACAAAGGGCAATTAACCTAATCAATGAATACTTTAAGGCATGGAAAATTAAAATCAACCCAAATAAATCGCAAGTCGTAAACTTCAGATACAATAGAAAATATGTAACAAGCATAAAAATCGACGACAACCCAGTTCCAAGTTCTGATACAGTAAAGTACTTAGGCGTAATTCTGGACGAAAAATTATTATTTACTCCTCATGTAAATTACATAAAAGAAAAGGCAAGAAAGGCTTTTATGTCTATCTACCCGCTGCTCGGTCGACAATCCAAGTTAAACTTAAATACAAAAAAGATATTATATTTGCAAGCAATCCGGCCTATTTTGTTATATGCAGCTCCGGTATGGGCAGCTACATCAAGAACAAATAGACAAGCTCTGCAAAGGCTCCAAAATAAGTATTTGCGTATTATTACGGATGCGCCTTGGTTTGTTAGAAACTCTACAATACACAATAGTTTGAAAATAAAGCCGCTGGACTCTGAAATACTGGTAGCTTCACATAACTTCTTCTCGAATTGTGATAAACATAGTAATAACGCAGTCAGATCGATTGGAGATTATGATTATACTATAATACAAAGATGTAAAAGGCCACGGACAATACATCATAATGTACAGTGGTGAATGTAAATAATGTAAATACTGTATATAGTATATTTTTTAATTGAATATTTCTTTTCAAATTTCATTTTTTGAGTTAGTATGTTACTTGTATGTTAATATGCTATTGGACTTTGCAAATTTCGTCTTGAACTTACGATTGGACGCTGCAACTAATATGCCTGCCATTCGAAATGCTATCCAAGAAATGCTATCACCGGATATTATCTAGAGAAAGCTTGGATTCTGTTTTCCGCCATGAGATAGCTATCGTTTCGTCACAAGATATGCCTGAGTTAGATACGCCGTTCCGGAAGTTTCCAGCACTAAAGTGCAGATGTTTTTCCTTTTATCGGATTAGACAAGTTTTCACTTCATTCTAGTATTGTTAAAAGAGATTATGGATGAGTAAAGATCTTCGGATCGAACACTCATGATTTAGGAAGATGACCTATGACCTATGAAAACTGAAAGTAATGATTAGATGAACAAATATCAAAACACTACCGACGAGGCTCTGAGATCCTATACTAACCACGTTTACCGCTGAGATTCAGCAAGATTACCGATTAAACAGTTGAAAGCTAGCACTTCTGAAAAGCTAGGCACACAGGCCGACACGCGCCGATCTAAATTCTACCGAGCAACCTCACTAGCGTAACATTAAAGCAAGACTCTCAAACTCTGCTTTCGTCTACTATTTAATTCAACTAGCTTCCGCTAAATTTGAATAAATTGCGCGTGCTACTACAATTTAAATACTCTGGCACGGGCATTTCTAGGGGAAAATGAAGGCTAAACAGAAAAGATAACTTAAAATAAATGTTAGTTAAAATAAATATAAACACTACAAACAAACTTCACGATTTCAAAGTAAGCAAATGTAACACTTCATAGAACAAAACATTTTCATCTCCAGCGTGTAAAACTATCTATCGGAAGTTCTAAAGATAACTGTTTTAAAACTTTTGCAATTTTGCTGTTGAATTAAACTTTATGCGGCGTAAGTATGAAATTTTTCATCACAATCTTTAATCAACATTATTGCACTCAACCAATTAAAAGTAAGTTTTGAGTATTAAAAACTTCAACAAATTAATTACAGATTCCAATTACTTCAACCTCATCAAAGAAAGTAGGTTCAACAATAAAACAAAAATTTATCGGCCTTTTATTATTCCGAAAAAAAAACATTCTATTTTATAGCCAGTAAAAATTTATATTTTTAAATAAGGAAAACCTTTCTAAGCTATAATCTATCTTGTAGTTAATTACGCAATATTAAAAATTACAGTATCCTGTTTTCCGTAAGTTATGAATAAATCAAGTAAGAGAACCAAAAGCAACAACAACAACAAAAAAGAAACAACTAAACTAAGCAACCAAAAAAAAATCTTATCTGAGAATTCCGAACAGCCAGTCCCTCTTTTAGAAAAAATTAAGCCGCCGATGTTAAGCTAACTGGAATGTCCAAACATTTTTACGATGTTGGAAAAAACATTGGAGACAAGTTGAACTCTCAGGCATGGTGAAGATTCAGCCTCGCCGATGTTAATGGGAATCCAAGCATTTCAAAATGTTTGAGAAATTCATAGGAGACAAGTTGAACTCTCAGCATGGTGAAAGATAGCCGGCGAAATCTCATTCTAATAACTGCATAACCAGGACTACTGGACTCCAGGCCAAGCTCAGGAACGAAAGGCATGATGGTAATTATTCGTAGAATCTCAGGTTGACCTCATCCAGAATCCCTTTCAAAAGATGGTTGGAGTGGCAAAAGAAAACAGGAAGCGTAGATATTCTTTTACGGACTGGTTCCAAGTGGCAGAATTAATCAGATAATGATGGTAACTCAGCAGTTTTTTCCTTAAGAAATCATGATAAGATGAAAAATGGATGGGCAGTCAGAACCCTTAGAAGATAGTACGAAATGGCAGATTTATCCTAAAAGGAATTCCTGCAAAGAGACAAGAAAAAACGATTTTTATGTTTCCTTCATTGTATTCAGCTCAAAGGGAGCAATAAGCCCCACTTCAAATTCTACGAGCTTATTTCTGAAAACTGCATGGGAAGGAAGAGTGCGCAAAGAAAACGAGCGACTCCTGCAACGCGTTTTTGTTACGAGGGAGTGCCAGAAATCGCCAGCTCAAAAAAACTTGTTTGTCATGCCCCGCCTTACGCGCTATAAAATTTTTGCTATTTTCTAATTGTACTTCAACCATTAATTCTAATCCCGCCAAAAAAAAACTTGCCTGGCGAAACACCTGGGGAAAACTGACGTGGCAAATATACTCCTCCTCGCTGGAAATGCTCTTATCAGCGGGAAAAATGCAGCTAAAAATCGTACTCAGAACGAATTTCATCCCCCACCTACGAAAACCCGAGAAAGAAGAAAAATTAATTAAATAAATTGCCATAACTCAAAAACTAATTTAGCTATTGATTCAAAAGTAGTCTCAATTTGAAGATCAAATTTCTGCTTCTAGTAGTATAAATCATAAATATGTGAACACAAATTAAGTATTTTTAAAATCAAATATTACGTGGAAAATACACAAAGTTCCATTGTCCGCCGTTTACAAGTTTCGCGAATAACGACAGCTAAGAATGTAGAAACTTAAGTATGAAAACCCCAATTAAGGTAAAACAAAATTACACAGAAATTAAGTAAAAACACATGTTGTGTAGCATAAATTCGGAATAAGAAAGATTAAATTTTGATAACTCATTAATTACTTCATTAACTTAATTTTCGCTACACAACACAACAATAATTATTTCAATTTCTCAGAGTGAGAATTTTCTGCATTAATTATTGTGCATGATTTTTAAGCCAGACTCGTAAAATTTCCTCGGGAATGCAGGATTCCACGAGCGGAAACAGTATTGTAGCGTATCTGTTGTTTGTAGTTAATTCCCTTTGACTCCAACGAACGTAAATACGACTCTAACTTACCATACAATTCTGATTTACTGCATTTTCCCTTTTGATCAGTAAAATTTTTAAGAATCAGACCTAATAATTCCCGAATATAGAATTCTACCAACAGTTCTTCCCTACCGATGCTATTTCTTAAGCTTTCTATAACATTTTCATAACTTTCAGCAGTTATAGGAAAGCTGTTCACAGTATCACGTGGTCTCGTACCAGGTACGGTCGCTTGAACGAGATAATGCATCTTGTCCTCGTTTTGAATTTCTTTATGTCAATGTAGTTGCTGAAATTGTCCCCAAAACGGTAACCAATCTTTACTTTCGCCACCAAATTGTTTTAAATCTAATTTAGGTAATTTCAAGTTCCGTTTGTTCGAATTCAGCGGCACACTGCCAATTTATTGTGTCGTTTGGCGATTAAAAAATAATTCCGTTTCTATTCGTATTAAATCTAATTTTTCTTTGTATTCTTCAACTTTTACCCATTCACTTTCAAACTGATCATTTGAAGAAAATTCCGAATTTAAGATCTGAGTATCAAATGCCATAAGTTCAATAGTTAAACGTAACGTTCTAAAGATTGGTTACCGAGTTTTGTTTTCACAGATTTTTCGTTAGGAATTTCCTTTTCTAATTCCTGAAAAATTGCATTAATTGCTTTCGTAAATGACACTCTGACAGGTTTTCGTTTCTCAATTAACGATTTCATTTAAATAAAATAAATTCAATAAAATTAAATTTGATAAAACCAATAAAATTGCCTTGACTTGTTTTATCTACCACGTTCGTCGTTAGCAATTGTTCGAGACTTGCAAGAACTAACCGTTCTCCTTTCTCTTAATGAACTTAAAATGAAACAGTTTTACATGTAATATTCCAAAGCGAAAAACGTCGTGTTTATTTTTAAAATCCACAGAACTACAACAGACTTCAAAAACGATCAGACGGTTGCCACTGTTACTCAAACGATGAATAAAGGTAACAACTAAGGCTTGATCTAGAATAGTCAAAACAACAAAAATCAGCGTATATTTGCAAATTTTTACAGGATTAGTTTCGATGGTTTTACAGAACCATCATCTCGTTCATTTGCGCTTTGATAGCTGAGGATGATGTTTCGCTAAAGCCATCGAAACTAAACCTGCAAAAATTTGCAAATATAACGCTGATTTATGTTGTAGACTATTCTAGATTAATACTTGTTCGGCGTGTTATTCTATTTTAACTAAAGCTTGGTTCTAACCTAGCAATCCATACGACATACGTCCTCATGCATATCAGAAGCGTTTCAGCGTAAATGTGTGGGCTGGAATTTGTGCGTGATTGTTTGAGCGGCTCATACCTTTTGTCATTCCGACGAACGGAAGAACATACCTCACATTTGTACTACAGGTATTGCGAGAGTTACTTGAACCTGTTGCAGCCAACATACAAGCACGTATGTGGTTCCAGTACCATGGTGCACCACCCCATTTTAGCTTGGATGTGCGGAGCGCTTTACACGCTAAATTTCTACGGCGTTGGATTGGTCGGGGTCGGCGCCCGTTGGAGAAATGTTGGGTGTGTTTAAAATAGTGCACTGGTCGCTTCGTGGCAAGTGTAAAGTTTGCATTACCGCAGGCGATCGAACTTTTGAGCAGCTTCAGTAATTTTGCCCCACATGCTATTAATAAAATTATTCATTACCTCCTGTATCTGTTTGGTGTTTCGTTCTTTCGTGTAACAGTAACAGTTTCATGTAACCGGTTGTTCTCCGCCCACGCGATGCTTGGTGAAAATTGCTTTTTTAGATGTTTTCTATTACCCCTTAAATTTTTGCTCATGAGTTTCGAAACACCCTATTATTGATCTATTATTAAAACTAATCTAACTTTAAAAAAATAAATTAAAGAATAAGTGATCTAAGTATAATTTTCAAATCTTTAACTGCACTTATAAGATAGATTTGGCTTTCAGAATGAGAAAATGCTGTTTTGTCGATATAATTAATCTTTTATATAATTTTTCTCCTTTCTAAAGAAGAAGCTTCATGGCTTCTACAGATTAATTTTGGTTATGTTACTAATCTTATTATGAGATTTGTATGAACGAATAAGATATTTTACTAATAGAATGATTTATGTTTTCATAGATTCAAATACCAAAGAAAGTATTCTATGTCTGATGACGATTCAAAAATTCTCAGAGTGCAAGATTGTTTGTGGCAATCTTCGTCAAGTTTTCAGAAGTGGCCGTCAATCTGTGCACCTATCTGCACGCTATCTTCAGAGTCTATCGCTTGTAATTTGATCCTGGACGCTCTGACAGCTGTCGAAGCTTATTCATCTCTTCATTCAGGACTGACGACTAAAGAATGTAAGGTACTAAAGGAAATTCGGAGTGAAATGAAACAAGAACTGTTTGTGATGGAAGAAATATACAGAAACATACAATCCAGTGATTTTAGGTGATTAATAAATTTGTTTTCTTTGGAAGTAAAAGGAAATTGAACATAAAATGACCGAATGACTTTTAACTCATACATAATTATAGGAAAAGACTTAAGATGATAAAGAATTCATTTTGCCTTTTTTGCAAATGGGGAGCGAGATAAAATTGTACCTCAATATACATACTTACAAAGTTTATGCAACTCAATATTTACTATACATAAGAAACGCAACATTTACTTTTATTAAGTTACATTATGATTGTTGAAAAATTGCTGTATAATTTAACGATGGTTTCCCTAAAATGGCTTTTTCTTACAGCTATTTATTTATTTTATAAATATTTCAAAAATATAAATATAAAAGTCTTTTCATAATAAAAGTTTATATTTATTCAATAAATCTGGGAAGCAAGACATTGCTTTCATTTTAATCGCAAATATGCTGAAAGTCGACAGAAATGCAGACATATCTGACACGAAAATTATGAACAATGAGGTGCAAAAATAAATATCATATAAAATTATTTTCCAAAAATTGGTGTGGAAATTATTTGCCAAAATAGGAAATGAAATCATAATCAAATTACATCCTATAGTAAACTTCATTTTTTAATAAACTAATAAATAACTAAGTAAACCGATGTGTTTTGTTGATCTATAAACATTTTTAATTAAAAGAGATTAATGTTAAAAAGTAATTAATTTTTTCAGTTATAAAATTCTAAGGTCTAATTTAGCAATGTAATTTGAATCAATAAACAAGAATGAATTTGTTATGACATATTTATGAATTTGCATTTAAAAAAAACGTAGTGATAGGAAGAGCTTCTTAAATTGTGCATCTTTAATTTCACACAATTCAGTGCAGCCCCGATTATCCGAAATTTCGATTTATCTATTCAATGAAAACTTAATCTGTACTAGATATTATTGTAATTATGTTTGCTATGAAGGTATAAATAAGAATATTTGAATAACGATTACAACAATATTGCTAGTCATTCAAATATGTCATATTGCTTTCAAATGAATTTCTGTTCTGAGAATTAGTGAAGTTTATTACAAGTTGACTATTATATTGACTATGATATTAGTATGTTTTCTTGAAACATAGTCGAACTTAAGCTCTAAAAATCCGTTATACTATACATTGATGACCATTAAAAATTCTGCCTTATGAAGGAAGCGCACAAAAAACGTGATACTTGCAAAGTAGCCTGTTAGAACTATTGATTACCTTATCGTCCAATTGCTGCTCATGTTGTTCGAAATCCAATGTCTGTTATGAGGATTTGCAGTCGATGAGTTAAGGAGTAACGTGCATATGCCCATCCACCGACTACTCTGTGACGGAGATGGCAGTCATCCTGTCCGCCCTTCATTTGTCTACACTACTGTCTTCCATCTTTCGCCACTACCATTTTGGACGGTATTTGGTTGCCTCATCCTCAACTACACTGGACTTATTTCTGTTACGGAAACGCTATCTCCTCTCCCCACGTCTTCCAAAATTATGCTTACTGAAATGCAGTACTGATCCTAGACCGCCGGCCGCCCACGTGCAAATTAAAACTCTCACCCTTTTTTACAGAATATAAATATGTTTGATAATCATTTCGCCGCTCTTAAATTCGGACGTCCACGTGCTGTACACCATCTTGCCCTCCGCTAGGATCAGCCCTGCTGAAATACTAATCACTCACGTTAGGCTACGTATATTTTATTAATCTGGAATATGACTTCCTCTCAGAAACCCATGCCTCGTGTCCTACTGCCGGCTAACAGAGGACATACTGTCCGCATCGTTGTTAGGGATTACGCGGCCACTATGATAAGAAATGGTTGTGTTGCACACCACGAAGTATCCTCAAGTGCGACTCAACGACATCTGCTCCGCTATGGATTTTCATTTTAGCAAAGCGGCCAATGCTTCGGATTCTCTTAACTTTACATGATAGGAATCAGTACACTGCGTAAAAAATGGGAGACAGTTCTATATCTCCCGTTCTACTGGGCCGATTGACGGAATTCAATTTGCGTTGTCATGTCTCGAAAGCGTAGCTTGGGATATGCATTAGGTTTATATATAGTATTGGCCTAATATAGGTATTTTGACCCAAAATCGGACTTTTTCTGAAAAGACATGCCAATGTTCTTCCACATTTCGATTCTACGACTCAAATAATGCCAAATTACTAAATTTTGTAAAAATCGCGCCAGTACTTTTTAAAAAATTAGCTGTGAAAAGTTTAGTTTCTCCATGTTAATTGAATTTGGTATTTGGCATATATTTATTAATATCTCTTTTTTTATTAAACTTATTTAATTCTTCCTTTCTATTTTGAAATTTAGGTTTATTCCAAATAAAGTTCGCTCCTTTTTTATGATTTATTTTTAAAATTTGTATTTTTAAATAATTTTTATAAATTTTTTGAAAAAAGGATTTTGAGTTATAACCTATAAAAGTTTTGACATCATGTTAAAGTAGGTGCATTTCTAAGCATACCTGCAAAAATTAGAGTTTTTTATTCAAAATTTCCTAAGCTGTACATGAATTAATATTTTGGCGTGTTTTGAAATTTGGAATATTTAATATAAGCGATAATAACGAAAATCTGGTTTACGCACTCTGTCAAAATTATTTGAAAGTATGAACGATGATCTTTTTCCGCCTATGTACAGTGAAAAAAAGGAAAGGAAAATAGGTTGCTATAAATTAATAAATTCGCCAAGTGAATTATTCTTGGCGCAAACTGAAAAAGATACGCCAAGATAAATTTTTTAGTTTCTCCTTAAGTTTCTTTCCAACAATTACATAATTTAATATCTAGGCATAATTTGAGTGGTAGAATCGAAATATGGACAAAACTTGTTTAAAAAAACCGATTTTGTGTGAAAATACCTATGTTACGAAAATGCTATATAAAAATCTAATATATATCCTAAGTCGCGCTTTCGAGACATGAAACACGCGATTTGAATTTCGTGAATCGGCCCATAGAACGGGAGATATAGGCCTGTTTTTTTTTCGTAGTGTACATGTATAGACGGACAGAGATGTAAAGCCAAAATATCCAGAGAATTTTAATTTGGATTTTGATAAAAGGAGTAGTTTTGATTGTTTCTGATTGTTGCTGACTGCAATGTGCTCAACAGCAATGTAATAAGTTTTAACTAGGCCCCCCCTACACGTGCGATATTACTGGATTTCTTATGCGTCATATATAATATTGAGAGAATCATTAAATCTGTTATGAAGCTTACTTTTTTTATATGTGACATTCAAAAGTAGATCTTTGCGACGAACAGAAACTACTTGTGGATAATAGTTCGATTTTGGAGTCTGCGCTACCAAATCCAAAGTTTTTAGACACAGTCCATTTCAATTAAGTTTGAAATTTCACAATGATCAATGACTACATGACTGTGAATAACTATCCGTTTTCAAAAATAAATTTAGTAATAATAACTTAATTTAATAACTGAATTTAGGATTACCGAACTCTGCTATTATCGTTTTCAAAGCTACTGACAAAACTGCTTCTGTACTCAAAAATTTGGATTTTTGGGAATCATGCTTTAAGAAAAAACCAGACCAAAATATTCCAAACATTTCACAATCTCTTTTCAGAAAAATGAACTTAGTTCACAAACGAAGTCAAAAAGAATATAATAACCCACTTAAAAGGCCTTAAAGGGTTATTTAAAGACTACTTGCCTAAACGAAGTGAAAAGGAGAGCTAGATTTCAGAAAACTTCAATAAACGATTCTTTAAAGTAGCTTTCTAAGAATAATCTCCGCAAAGCAGCTTATTCATTGCAGCTTATTATTTTGGTATTCAAATGATTCCATTGTAAGATGTAACTGGATGGTAGTGAAAGGGTATTTTAAGTCCTGAAGGGAAGGTTAGCGATAACGTTGTTAGATATTGTCCGAGGATACTGAAAGGTGTGATTCGGAACTTGAATTCGAAATTTGGAGAACTGGAATCCTTCTTTTAATAAGCAATCTATACCAAAAACCTTTCCTTGGTAAGCCTCCATATTGGATAATTGCGTACTTTAGCTTCTGCCTGCCTCTCTGTTCAGATGCTATTTTACTCAGCTGTCTTCCAATCACAAAAGTATAAAAAATATAAGTGTTATTGAATAGGTAATATTAGAGTGCCAAGTAAATAGTGGCCACAAAATGAATATTTAATTTTACTCGGTTCCCAAGTTTCCTCTTCAATATATATCTACGTTCAACGCCGTCAACATTACTATGCCTAATTCATCAAACACACACACACACATATGTGTATATGTATACACATAATATACATATTAGCTCAAAATAATAATGCATTGGGCCCCTGCTGCACATGAGATAGAATGTTTCATTAAGTTTTAATAGCATTTTAATTTCCCAAATGTAACTGTCCTTTACATACACTTTTTTATTTCTATTTATATATAAATAATTTGCTGAATTGAATGCACGTGTATAAGAAAAAAAATTTCTTCTTTGGTCAATACTGATAACGTCTACTCAAAGATAGAAAATAAGTCATGCATTAAAGGTATTAAACAAATAAAGAAAAGGAAAGTAAACAATTCATTCATAAGAATTCTTATTTCTTTGCTCCAAATTTTCAGTAGTCTAATTTTGAAATAAGGTTTAATTTGATTTCACACAGATTCCCAGTAATGTTACAATTATCTAAAACTTATGCTTTGTCCCTCTATATGACATAAATATAGACTCATGTGAAATAATGGAATAATGTCACATATAATGTGAAAGATTTGAATGCCTCATGATTTAATTTATTCGAAGCCTTTAGTGTTTCAGAACTTCTAGTTGATACATATTTTTGAAATTATTATACACTTGAGTGTAGTTATGTTTTTCAAAAAACCTTGTATCCAGAGCTTAAATTTGGTGAGAGGTGACCTCTCAGTTTCCTTGCCGAAATCAATGACAAGAAAAAATCGAATTGATAAGCACATCAGCAACTCCTAGTTAATAGAAAAATATATCATTAAATGTGCTTCTTCCGTATCATAGTCTGAAATATCTGTGGCCTCTGCAGCAGAGTGCAAGAACTGTAAAATCATTTCACAGATCTTGACATCAGCATTAGAATTATTACAAAGACCCATGCTTTTCTTGGACAGAGACGGAGCACTACAAACTATGCATCTTAGAGAAGCGACACTCATGCACCGAGGAGGAGGCGGAATGCTTTACATCAGAAATTACCTGTCCTGCCTCATCATTGAAAAAAGGAACCAGGTTACGAAATTGTTACTGCCTATGTCTCTCTAACATCCTATGAAAATATCTAGTTCAGTGCATTTTACAGTAAACCAAAAGGTAAACTCTCAGGGGAAATTTTGATTGAAATTCTCCCATTGCATACTCCTACAGTACTGGCCGGCTATCTAAACGCCAAGCATACAGAATGATAATGTAAGAAGAGTAATCTGAATAGAAATATTAGTTGCTCTACATGTTTCTTATGAATACACCTACTGCCCCAACTGATTGAATTACTCAGACATTCTGGACTTATTCTTCATACGACCTAAATCTCAATTGCAACGGAAGTAAATCATGAAACGGAATGGGATGACCTATTCTTATCATTATAGTGCTGGGTATTTTAAAACCTACGTAATCTGGTTTCAAAACGATCACATAATGGAAACGTTTTCAAACGTTTCACTTAATGGAAACGTTTACTTTTCGATAATCCCCTTAAAATTCAAAACATGAAAACGACAAAATACATTGACAGCGCAATCTCTAATTTCACCAATAAAATTCATAATGGAATCATTGAACAAGTTTGCAGGTCTGATCGCATTTAAAGTCTCCCCATCCATAACGGAAATTCAATATTTGAAAGAAACTGACTGCATAAAAAGTACCATCTAACCTAGGACCCTTTCTTAAACACTCCATAAATAAGTTAAATAGAGAAAGCATGAGCCGAATCAAGCAGCGCAAACAGTACATTTGGAATTAAAAGATGGAAAGCCTAGATGTCAAGTGATGGATTTTTTTTTACCACCATAAAAAGTTTTAAATAAACATTTTCAAGCATTTCTCCTATTTCCAGTGGTGATCAAATTTATATCATAAATCAGGACAAGCCAGGATTTTTGCAAAGCCTCTAGGGCACCAGTTTATGCCAAACTCTGCCCAAGAATAACCTCTATTAAATGAATAACCTCGTCAACGTTCGTGATTGACTAAACGCACAGATTGCTCGAAATATTCCCACTTTGGCAACTCTCACAGAGATTGCGAACTCAGCGAAAACGCTAAAGGTATGCAAAGCTCCAGCAATTAATGAAATTTCTAATACTGCTATCCGAAACCTTCCTCATAGCTTGGTTATGAAGTATACATCAATCATCAATCAATACGTACCTTTTCAATTCGTATTTCCTAAGTGTCTGAAAAACGGCCCAAGTTATCATGATTATGAAACTTGGTAAAGAGTACTGTTAGCCCATGTGAAGATAGACTCATTAGTTCCTCTTCAGGCTTCGGTTAAAGTTTCGAAACAGTTATTTTACAAAGAATGAAGCCTTAATTCCATTTGCTTCCGTTCGGCTTTCATCAGGAAGTATCTACTGCCATGCAACTTACAAAGATTACTGGATTTGGGAGGTTGCCCTGCACTGCAAGCTCAATGTTCCTAGCCTCATGCTTGATGTAGCGAAAGTCTCCGCAAACTGTACAACTTACATTTCGACAGAGAGATTACAGAGAGACTTCTGCACTGTTTAATGACAAACTGTACAAATCAAGGTCGACTACAAAATAATGGAAGAGACTTCAGTTAACACAGGAGTACTCCAGGAGTGCATAAATGGCCCAACTTTAGATGCGTATGGATATTGCTGACTTCTCCAAGCCAATTTCCACCTCCATTTTAATGGTTGTTTGTTATGCAGACGATACAGCTTTAAAGTATGGTAACATTAATCATGCATTAGGAAACTGCAAGAAAACATCCCATACATTGAAGAATGTTGCAAATGTGGGAAAATCCATATAAATGCGCAGAAAACACAGCTGCTCCTGATCGGATGAAAAAAAAGAGAAAAGCAGTCATTAAAAACCACATTCTTCTCGTCGGTGAACCTGTCCCTCTAGTAAAGCGGGCCAAGTATCTGGGAGCTATTTCCAAAGGGCAACTCACCTGGAAAAATCATATCTACTATGTGCGGAAAAGGCCCTCTACGTCATGAATTAGTTTCTTTCCATCATAGGAATACTCTTTAGATCTAACTTAGCCAAAAAGAAATTTATCTACTTATCTATTATAAGAGACACTCTGACTTAATGCGTGGGTCTACCCTCCGTGTGATACCGACACTGAGAAGGTCTTGTTCTTGTCAAAAGCTACAGGTTGTGCAATCAAAAATTCTGATAAGCGTGACAAAATGAGTACTATTATGCGCATAACCAGAGGATACATGAGGATCTGAAAACTGTATTCTTAGCGAGCTACCTGAGAAAAACCGACAAAGTATTTAAAATCTGAGGACTGCGACATTCTTAACTACTTTAGAACCTTTTATTACGAGCTTCTCAACTGAAATCGTTATCTAAGACTTTCTTCTGCTCACATGTTAAATCAGAGAAACCAAAACTTCCCTACTTAATCTGAACTATCTGTACATAATTTCTTACTTATTTTTCACATGCGTATTAAGACTTACTTTGAATACTTTGAAAGGAATATGAATAATTTGACTGTGTATACTTAGAATACGAATACATGAATACTTTGACTATATATATATAATATGAATACTTTGAGTGTGTACCACTACGAATATTTTAAAGGAAAATATCTTCTATTGCGGAAATTTGAAATCACGGACCGAACAGAGATTGTCATTAAGTGCAGCAGATATGAGTTTCTGATTCCAAACCAAAATACTTTATATTTAGAAATCTAAATTACTGAGTTCGAGTACAAACGCAAAGACTTAGTGAATTAGAGCTTAGACTGGAAAATCGCGGGTTCTGTACCCAGCTGGTCACTAAGAAATTTCTAACAAAGAACTGTATTTTCACCTGTAAATATTGCAAATAAGTTATTCATATTTTATTATGCATTTTAAAATTCATTTTCGTACCTAATTTTTTTATTTTTTATATGTATTTTCATGACTTAGAATTGAGGAGAAACTGAATCTCTCAACGAGCCAGATGACTGGCTCGGGTGATACTGGTCTCGACCTCTCAACCTACCTTTAAATCCTCACCCGATTTGGGCTCACAAGTAAAAAATGTTATAGTCGCCTTCGACATACTACCTGTATATACATACATTTGCCTTTGACATACTACATGAGACTGCAGAAACACGTAGTGCTATTTCAACATGATAATCGAGGTATAAAATGGAACCGAAACCCAGGTATTAGTAACTTCCATGCGAATGTTGCTCCGCTGACCAATGTGCAATGTACCAATGTCTTTCAGACGGGTTCGCGAATATTATGAGCAGATGTCACCATTGGAAAGAGGACGTGTGATTGGACTAAAGAGAGCAGGTGGTCAAATCGCAGGATCCCTAGATATTTGAGTCAGAGCGATGCTACCATTCGGAATGTGAGGACAGATTGATCTTCTGATCACCACTCACAGTTCCTGATACGTCCTTAGCTATCCTAAGTATAACTGGGACACTAGTGACTGGAATGACCACTGATAGGCAACTAGACGATCGGGTGTTGAGGTCGCAGAGGCCATTGCGCTGACTGCTTCTCACCATTGCACACCATCAGGCACGTTTGCAGAGGTGCCGCATTCGACCTGAGATCTCACGGACTGGAGCAGAATTGTTTTCAGAGATGAGATTCGCTTCGATTGGAGCTCCAATAGAGAGTGGTAGTCTCCAGTAGAGAGTGGGATACTTCCCTGACTGACGTCCGCCAGGACAAGCAGGAATTACGTTATGGGGCATAAACCTTACAACTACTATTGCAATTAATTATTTTCAAAAAGGGAAATATTACTATTAAAATAAAAGAACCTCGAATTCTTAATAAGTTGAAAAAAGGTTTACAAAGGCAAATGGACAGAATTACATCAGAATTTTGAAACATTTAGTTAGTTCAATGCCCAGAAGAATAACAACCGTGAAGAAAGCTAAAGTCTATCCGATCAAATGTTAATTAAATTGAGAAAACGAGAAATTATATGTAATTGAATTGAATCTAACGTGTGAATATGTTTTATACTTTCAGTTAGAGCCGAGATATGTATTTGTTTTTCTGTTTCAGGTGAAATAATTTTTTTTAACATTTTCATTCATTCTAGTTCATGAAAATAGTATTAAGTGCTCATTAAATTATTTTTCTTGCAAATAAGTTTTTAATTTGATAATAATTAATAAATAAAGTTTTTAATTTTGTTTTGACTAGAGTATGAATACTTTGATGCTGTCTGTATGTTTATTCGTGGATTACGACAATTAAATTTTGCGCTATGTTAAAACTTTGACGATGCTATCAATAATGGAAGTATAAAAGATTTCAATAATGCACGAAACACTCTTGCAAAATATCCTACATGAATTGCCATTTTGTGAGGAATTGTTCATATTCGATATCCAGCATGAAGTTGCTTATCTGAATTACAAATCTGTACTGCTTAATTTAAATAGGACATTTGAATTGTATATTATTTTAATTCCAAAAATAATTATTGTCTAAGATGATAAATCTCATATAAATCTTCTGATATTTTTTTTTTCGAATTTCTTCTTGCTCAACTCCTTTTCCCCACTTTGTATATTTTTTCTTTTGGGTTTCTTCTTCTTCTTTGACACGACTTTCAGCTTCAATGTTGTGCTTCTTCCCAGTTAATCTTTAATGGTCGTTTCTTCGACTAGATACATCATAAAGCAGCTCATTAGTTTTCTTTTTTTTCTTTCTCGTAGTTTTTGTGCTTCTTGCTTCAAAGTTGCTGCATTCTGAAGCCCAGCCTTTAGACCAATGTTTTTCTGGTCGGGTGTTTAGGTAGAGCGTGATGTTGTTAACTACTTCTCTTTTCTCTCCGAGACTTAGAATAATTCAGCCAAGTAAGGTCTCTATAGCTGAAACTCCTGATGATAATACCTGAATTTTGCCAGTTAAAATCCTACTTAAAATACCCGCGCCAAGGAGAACTCGTAATCGGTGGTGTATTATCTCCAACGTCTGTTATCCCACGAGCTTTAAGTTCTGAAATTAGAAGATTGTCACAAATTCTAGGTCCAGTGGTGCAAATTTTGGGCTGGTAAAAAAATTCTCGTAGAAAGCTTTTATCTAAACTTTTAGTGTAATATCGTACCTTACGTGTTCTAGAGCAGGAACAGTTCGACCACCAAATAATCCTTGTGACAGCACTTCTGCATCCGTAGGAGAAAGTTTCAGTTCCTTTACTAAATTCTTTTCTATGTATGATCAATATGAGTCATCGTACAACATAGCGCGTACTATAACTTGACTTCTTTTGTGGCAAACTTTAATTAAGACTGTCTTCAGACAGATTTCCTGTAAAGCGGATTCTTTTATAAACAATGTAAGGCCCTCACTTTCATGTTTTTTGAAGATTTTGCTTGAAAAGTGAATTCATTAGACACTTTCTTCCAATCTGGACAAAGGAGAGCGTAACGTCGTTGCCCACATACTGCGCACCGAACGTTACTTCTACATGTGTTTTCAACGTGTGCTAGCTTAAAACAAACGAAGCAACATCTTTTGCGTATAACGGGAGGTTTTCTTTCATTAGTCATCTTGGGAGCATTCTTACAGTCTACTAAAGTGTGGATGATCACAAAAAATACATTTGGTCTTTTTATGCGTGGACGAAATAAGAGTTGAAACAAAAGGGATATTATTTCTGGAAATCGTAACTTTCTTTTTAACCTTAATTTGAGTTCCGAAACCTGGTTGATTTAAATTTATCATTTAATCACCATTAACTTCTTGCCTTAAAAATGTCATGAGCTTCTGAAGGGATCTTTGATTGTTTGATTGATTTGATATGCCTTCCCATTTGTTCTCACGTTCGATCTTTCTGCAGGGTGAGCAGTTGAGCGCTTTTGGACATATTCTTGCTTGACACGTGTAATAAACCTTATAAACTGTTTACCGTTTAATACTTGAATGCATTTTTGGACCACTGTAAGCTTTGGATAATAAATCAGTAAACAGGCGTAAATTATTATACTATTTTGAGGAATTCAGGGACCATTTCTACTTCCAGCCAACAGAGAATCAACAATGACTCATGCTCACATGATGATGAAGTTTCCGAGATGAAGGTTTCGAAGAAATTGTCTTCCGTTTAACATTCAGAAATAAATTTTGACAAGCTGCAGCTAAGCTTAAAATGAGATTTTGCCAGTGAGTTGTAATTCGGATTTAGTCTTCATGATTATACACTTATAACTTAATATGTTCATCTTGAATTAAATACAACGGTGTTTGTATTAAATGTTTTAAAGTATATACAATTTGTTAAAGAATAATTTTAAACATTCTTTTGATGATGTTACTACAGAATCCGATCCGAAGTGATATTAATTTGTAAGATAAAATTTCAGCGGACAGCATGGTTTCATTAAGAAAGAAGGTATTCGAATAATTGAATTGTACATATATTTTCTGTTATATTTGTGACCAGTATATCAGAAAAGGAAATTTGAGATGTGCAACAGAGTTTGTGAAGATAACGCACTACTTTGGTTAATATCCATCTTCAAACAAAGTCGAAACGTGTATTCTAGTTAGGAGCTCAAATCTTGTAAAGAACATTGCTAACAAATACAAAAAAACTGCTTCAAATTCACAATACCAGTGATTCAGAGGGAACTGATGACTAATCAAAATGCCTACTATTTTATAATATGAACTTCAATGGCTTTGATTGAAATAATCATATAAACATTGTTCTGTGCGAAGGGGTTCGTAGTGAATACGATGCACACAGAACTGAAGATAGTTTGATAAAATTTATTTTCCCAAAAGAATTACTTTACAGCTCTGGAACTTTTCACAGAAGTACTCGTAGAGCTGTCCTTAGTATGACAGCAACTTAGTATGACAGTAGTTACAACTTCAGACTACTAAGAAGTTTAAACAGAATATAAACAATATAAAAAGCCTCAATACGTAAGCTTGTACAATGATTTCCCAATATCCAGAGCTAATGTCTTTAATGTCTTAACTGAACTCAAAACTCTCGGTATCTGTATCGGTAACGTTATGCTCCGATATTGCGAATTTCGAAATGTACATAATAATACTAAATAAATTTTGCAACAAAAATGTTGCCCAAAGGCATTTAACTTAAAAATACACCAAATGAGAATCTCAGAAGAAAAAAATTTAACAATTGTGGAAGAAGGGAGAACATTTTCTTCCAAGTTTGAGAGATCAAACTCCAGTCCTAATTTATTGGAATATGAGATTAAAGTCATAGTAGAGAATATAAAAATTGATATACAAAATACAGAAAACAGAAAATACATACAAAAACAGGAAATTCAAATAGAGACAAAAAATAACTATATGCAATATATACAAATACAGGAGTGCATGCGTAGAGTTCAAGTTGGAAAATTTAAATGTCTGAGGAGGTGTGCAGTATAAAGGCTTAATTCTTAATGCTCTAGTAGAATTTCCTATTAAGACAAATTAAAATTTATGAGATGGTTACAAGTAGTAGCTTTCCTGTAGAAATTTCTATTGATTTTGTTGAGAAACTTATGGATAGTTTCAATATTGAGGTCCTCGTTCAAGCTCTGTTTGAGCACGTAGAAGTGTGAATTAGTAATGAGGTACAGACATTTATTTTGCACTTGTTGGAGTTCAAGCAGATCATTTTTGGTAAGAGTAGTGAAATCTGGTGAAGTATAGGTTGAACGCACAATAAAGATACAAATGAGACGTTTCTTTATTAAGTGTAATTTGGAATAATTGCCAAAATTGGAAAAAGGCAGCTGATGACGGATGATGACGGTTCTTAACATTTTCGATGTTATTCTTACAGTTAAGGTTGCTATTGAAAGTGATACCAAGATATTTGATATACGATATTTGTTTTGTCTTTGCGAACATTTGGAATAGTTTCATCAAAAATAGTCAGGCTTTTCTTAGGTAAAATATTCATGCGCTTTTTGCGAATAATTAGCAACTGAGATTTATGGGCATTGATAGTTATTCTCCATTTTGTGCACCAATCTTCAGTTATCAGCATTAACTCTTGGAGCTTTTGGATCGCATGATTTGTGTTTGCTGATTTCACTGCCGATACGGTATCATTGGTATAACAGCCCATAAAATCATTTAAATAATTTACTGATTTCGGAAAGTCCATCATATAGAAGAGGTAGAAGATAGTGCTTACGATAGAGCCTGTAGAACTCCAGCTCTGACTTCTCCTAAATCTGATTGGGCTTTACCAATAATAACTGCAAATATTCCATTTTTAAGGAAGACTATCATTAGAAGTATGATTTCTCCATGGAAATTCCGGGTTATTAATTTGTAAATTAGTCCCTCATCCTCATGTCAGACGCTATAGAATGCTTTCGCTGCGTCCTGCACGAATTAAGTAGCATTTTGACGATCATGAAGAGCCGCGCTAGCAAACTCAACAAGTCTTACTAATTGTTTAATAGAAGAAAGATTTTGTCGATAGCTAAACTGTTCAAGATATGGTTTCATTCTACACAGAATGATTCTTTCAAAAATCTTTCCTAAGCCTAGTAATAGGCTGATTGGCCTGTAACCATCTAGTCTGGTTGTGTACTTAAAACTATTGACGGGACAAAAATAATGCAAGCTTTTAAGTTACTGCTGTAAACAATACTCAAATGTAAATTTCGAAGTATCTGTTATACATGTATCGTACATGACATAATCGCTGATTATTGTAACAATAATTTCACCTATATAAAATCAGAAGGACAGTATTTGCCTTTACTATATGTTTAAATCGTAGAGAAATTTACAAGATTTCACCGTTTCAAAATGTGTATTAAAATTCCAGATTGAAAGTTTTCGAAACAATTTAAAATTTTAACTATGGTAATTTTGTATTATAAATCGTAGAGTAATTAATTCATTATTTATTGAAAAAATGGCAAGAATTGTCCTCCTAATGAGAGAGATGTCTACGTGGAAGACTCTGTAAGAGCAATAAGCTTGTAATACATCACGCATAAGGAAAAACAAAACATTCTCAAGCCATCAAATTCTGTGACCGAGAATCTAATGCAACAACGAATTTTATGCGTCTTTGATCAATTGGTCGTGACTGGATCAGTGCCAGAAATCATGTAGCTTATAAAGATAGCTTATATTTATTTTATATTTAGTTGTCTGATAAGCAGTTATTTCTTTCACAAAGTTAGGTTGCACTTGGAATCAATGCGAATTTCTGAAATTTGCTGAAGCAAAAGCTAGCTATTACATGGGGAAACAATCAGCCAGGAAAATATCTGAAATATTTCAGAAAAATTTCCAGATATTTAAAAGGCAATTTATTTTTCGTAATTATTTTACGTATAACTAATATAACTTGAGCTCATACCGTGTAATAAACGTTATGAGCATGATTATCAAAATAATATATATAAAGGATTTTTAAAACTAGGTTTTTCGAAATTTGTAAAAACGAGCATTAACATCTTAGGAAATTTTATCCAGTTTTACTGTTCAAGGTGGTTTGCACAAGCTCTGTAATCAGGAGTACCTCGGAATGTCTCGGCTTAACTTTTACATTGAATTAATATACTTAATACGAATATATGCTTATTACCTACTCAATAACGCGTTGAGCTACCTCTGGCCTGCAAAATAGCTGCATCTCGCATTGGTATGGATGCCACAAGCTCTTCGCAGATGACTGGAGACAGGTTGAACCAAACAGCGAAGCAGTGATCATGGAAAGTCGAAATATACCGACACTTTGGTGTTTGAGTTCTGAGCTGCCGCTCCATGACATCCCATATGTACTCTATCGGGTTAAGATACGGCGAGTTAGGTGACCAGAGACATTAATTGGAATTCATCCTCATGCTCCTCGAACTACTCCAACACATTTCGAGCCTTGTGACATCGGGCGTTGTTCTGCGAAAAGATTCAATTTCCAGTTGGGAAACAGACACCATAAAAGGGCACAACTGATCAGCAATTATGTCCAGATAGTTCGCAGCATTCATGATCTGCTCTACCATAATTAAGAATCCCAAAGCCGCCCATGAGAACGTCGCCCAAAGCTTAATACTGCCACCACCAACCTGTGTATAACCTGCTGTACAGGGAAAGGGAAGTAACTGTTTGCCTGCAAGACAGCATACGCTGACACGAGCAACGGCGTACCCTGACACGAGCACCGACCGGGCAACTGTCTTCCACTTACCCGTAGTCCAATCTCGATCTTCGCGGGACTACTGTAAGCCTAGCTGAAAATGACGCTTGGTCAGCAAAGGTACAGGAGTGGGATATCTCTGCGCAGTCTCTTATCCAACACTTTCCCCTGAACTGTGTGTCCCGAAACACTTGCACTTAGACTTGTATTGGGCTGTCAGTTGAGCCACTGTCTGGAGCCGATTTTGCTGTAACAAGCAGTACAGTCTCCGACGTCCCCTTTCTTTGATGACTTAGTGGACGTCCAACCCTTGGCGTCTGCTGCTGGTTTCACCGTCATTTATCCAGTTTGCATAAATATTAACAATAACAGATCGTTAACAACCTACCAGTCGTGTAATTTCGTAGATACTCGTCATATTTTCAAATACTCTTCCAAGTCTTTGAACCATTACAATCTGTCCTCTATTAAATTCGCTTAGATCAGCAGCCTTTCCCATCACTCGCAAAGGTAAGTGGAAGAATGATTCCTTACCATATCCAGCAACATTTAATACCATTCCCACTTAATCACGTGCCCTTATGTCATTCAGACGAGTTCTTTGAAAAATGTGGGGATGGTCATAATGCTTTGGCTCGTGAGGGTTAATTTTTAAGAATACTGCAGATTTCAAGAACTTAAATCTAAAAAGTTGCTTAAAATGCAAGATACACCTGCAAAATTAAGGGGGAAAGAAGGATAATTAAGCGAATTCAAATGTAACAAATATTTAAAAATGATTATCGCATTTAACTAAGAAAGACAAAGAAATTGCCATTTTATCACCCCATTTGCATTAGATTTGGAAATGTCTATGGAAAAATTAGTTATTTTTTATTATTTACATTTATCTTATCATTTAAAATGCGTAATGAAGTCTTTAGTTATTTTAAACAAGTGAATTAAAATTTACTCTAGTCATGATCCTGGGTAATAAGAGTATAGCTGACTAAATTACGAATTATTAATTTTTATAAATGAAAGTTGTCCGTTATTCTAGACGGCAAAAGTACAGATGATTTCATTTCGTTTTCTTAAATTCCGAAAGAGTTTCTTGCTTAGAAAGGGCTTAATATTGCTTGTACATCATATAAGCTTTTTTTTGGCTTTGAAAAGTAATTCTTAATTACCCTATTACTTAGTTTCATTGATCATATGTGTGTGTACTGAATACTGAGAGAAAAAAAGGGAAAAGTATTTGTGTTTCCTTTAAGTAATATGAAGAAGCCCGATCAATTGAAATTAAATTTCATTTAAAAGGAAGAAAATTTTCAGTTTTCAAAATGAAAGTACCAAAGCAACTTCCAGACTTACTTTTTATACTTTACGTACTTATAATTCTTTTTTTATCTAACGTACCACTAGGTGTCCTGATTACAGGTAAGAGATGAGTTGTGTAATTGATAGCAGCAAACTGTTCTGTGCAACAGAAACCGATACATATTGATAAGGAATTCATGTCATTTATAGACTGATTCATATTTGTCAGATGACTTCGACATCGTCTCATTCTTTGACAGTTTATCAATATGGAAAGTAAGACACTAAGCATTAAAAATGCAGAAGATGTTTCTGAAGAATCAGATAAACCAACTTCTGAATCGAAAAAAAATAAAGAAGGGTTTATGGAAGCACTTACGGTAGGTCAGAAATTTAATATTCTGTAAGAAATAAATTATTTATCAATTTTTGTAATTTACTGACTGAAAGATTTAAATTCAGTTCAATCAGTTTAGTAATATTTGTTATTTATATCAGTATTATTTAACGTTCTTTGAATTTCACCAGAAGTTTTCTTGACACGAATTGAAACCCACGCAAATAAGTCTACGAAAGCGTTTTTCGTGAATTTTCCTGCGTATATTGTAAATATGAGCCAGTTTTATTTAAAAAGTACTCCACGAACGTATCCCTCCTCTTAAGAAGATAACCTTTACGTATTCTGATATATTCAAATAACCTTACTTAATTTTCCTAAATACAGCCAGAGATTGATGTCTTTTCTTGAGTTTAATAACAAAACAGCTTTTATGTAATGACCATAGAAAAGAGTCTTGAATTAAAATATGCCGCTGCACCGTGGAAGATTTTTAAGGGTGCATTTGTTATCAGCTGTTATCGTTTATTCACTTCTTTAATCCCGGATGGCTCAACGTTTTCAGAAAACCGCATTAAAAATAATAGTGTGTACTCACTGGTCTTTCGCAAAAACGGCTAATAGCTTGTCTCGAACTATTTCAAGAGCAGGGCCGTTACATGTGAATATAATTAAGGTAATTTTCCTTTCTCTGTGGTGTCTTTGGAAAGCACTTAGTTATCAGAATGATATTTAATCTCGCATTTGGCTATTTTATAGTTTTGCTTTGGCTTATGTGATTATGGCAAAGCCTCGAGGGCTATCTGCCTAAGGGAAGGGATACCTTCGTGGAGGACTTTCGAAGAGAAACTGGATTTTATACCCGTTACACATGCGGAAAAGCGAGAAAACGCCTATGCAACCAGCCTGTTCGTGGGATTCGAACCTCGGACCGAACTATCAGTGTTCAGCGACTTTATCGCTCGGCTGCTCTTTATAGTTTTGATATTGACATCTACTCTATATATAACTCGTTGCTTAGAATCCTAAGATCGGCAATATCCTATATATATGGCATGGAATATATTTTGTAACATCTGTAAATAAGTATATATACCAGGATCTCGAAATACGTCCAAGAAGTTAAGGTACTATTTTAAAAGAAACAGATTTCAGATATGAAATACAAGCAGCCTTTTGGTATTTTAGTCAAGAAAATACACCATTCTTACGTCAGTTTTGGGGATATTTGGATATCGAAGCTAAGCCCTTCGCCAGTTGAAGGTTAGTCATTTTAACGGGTCAGATATTTTTAAACAGACCAAAATATTTAATTATATTTTTGCTTGTATATTAAATTTTGATTACTTAGAAGCATTTTAAAACAATTTCCAAGTAAAATCTATATATAAATAAATTAATAATTATATATTAAATATTTTAAATATATTAATTTTAAGAAAAACATATTCTTGGAACATTTCAAGGTAATTTTCTTTTTCAGATAAGGTTTCATAAAAATGTAATTTTCCTGCATAAAAATGCGATATTCCGGCTTTCACTGATTTGCCTGATTAGAATTTTAAGAAATTTAGACTAGTTGCATAAGAAAATACTATATCTGTATGGAATAACAGTTTATTATAATTCTGACATAAGAACGTACAGAATTATAATGAAATTTAAATCACATGAAAACTTCCACTTGCTACTTTTCACTATCTCAGTTAAAGCTATAATGATTATGTACTCAATACTATGTAAATATTGCAATGCATACTAATAAATATATCTTTATGTTATTATTAAAGAAGTAATACGCATTTATAGGAGCTAAAGGTAATTATACCTTTAAGGTTTCTTGAAACTATAATTTTTCTGCTTTAAGCGCATGATTTCTTTGAAAATACTTATCCGAATTTCGGAATATTTTGATTAATGGTATCAAACCTAAAGTTTAGAAATCAGCTTGGATTATATGGTAACAAATAGTTAATTTGGGTGTCTGGAAATAGAAGAATGCTAGTTTTAAGAAAATAAGGTCTACCAATTTTAAACTAGGTCATTTTAATTTATACTACTTTTCTAATTTGGAAAGAAAATCACTAAAAATAGTAATTTGCTTATCCACAAGGTCACAGAGGTTTTATATATTGTAAGGCCACAAAGATGACACATATTGTTCAGACGTGGGGGCTGATTCAATGTAATTTTACTTTTGTAATAGAACAAGCCTTGATAAGCATAAGTCCACACGTTATCATTTATGGTGCGCTATGGGCCCCACAATTTATACAGCTTACATCAATTTACACAAAGGACAAAGCGGAGAAGCAAACTATCCGTGGCTAGCTGGCAAAGCAGGGTAAAAGGGGTACGCATCAGTAAAGCAAGAGATATATGGTAAAATCTTTCTTTAATCTGATTGAATGTGAGATCCGAATTTCCCATGATTACAGATGATAGCATGAAACGCATGGATTTTGAAAGACGCTTTCGTACTGCCGATGACTTCAGATAAGTGACGCAAAACATAGCCTTTGAAGGGCTGGATTTAAATTAAAATGTCTATTACCAGTTAAGTGAGTAACTTTGTCAGCGATTGTCTTTCATATTTTATATTTTACGTACATATATATGTATGATGTTTCTGAATTCATGGGCCAAACTTTAAGGATAGGTAAAATATATATAAAGAGGCATTTCTTGTACAGCAGTGGGCGGTCGGAAATGAAAAATGTAGGCGTACAAACAAAAAATGCTGAGGGATGGAAAAAAGCTCTTTATTTATATAATGCTATAATAAATGCTCAAATGATCCACCACCGACATCGATACAGGCCTAGCAGCGTCTAGCAAGTACTGGCATACACTTTCGAAGATTGCAGGTGCTTAGCGAACAGTTGCAGCAGAGACTGAAAGCAGTGAGATCCTCATCAGCTGGAGTCTCTGGTAACTTGTAGACACGTGCCTTGAGGTGTCCCCATAAGAAATCATCGATATTTGATAAATCTCGTGAATGTACTGGCAAAGCGACTGATCCATCTGGGCCAAAGGTGATTACGCACTTTACTGCGGAAATGGGCTGGAGCCCCATTGGGCTGAAAACGCATGGCATTTCGCATGGCAAATGGAACATTATCAAGTAATTCGGGTAATACCTCTTCCAGGAAGGTTCGATACACCGTGCCATTGAATCGGTGAGATAAAAAGCATGGGCCAATAAGAAAATCATTCGCAATACCCGCCCACGCATTTACAGAGAACTGCTCCTGGAACGTATATGGACGTGTAGCCTGTGGGTGGCCTCAAGTGTGAAAAGTGAATTTGCAAAGAGGCTCAAAGGGAATGTACTTTTCTGCAAACTCCAACGACAGGAATCTCAGTGTCGAGGATTATTAGCTGCACTCAGTGCTTTCGTTTTCTGTAAGTGGTCTGGAAAAAAATCTTTACTCGTGAAAAAGTTTTCATGCGCTGTTCCTACTCACGCTGCATTTCATGCAATAGATCTTGTGCTAGTGCTGGAATGATCTTCAACCTCCTCAGAATACGTTTTTCCATTTCTGGAACTCGTTTATGTCTCGCGCGACCAGCATCCGGTCTTTGACATGAAAAGAATAGCTCTTGCAAAGCTGACTGTGTAAAAGTGGAAATATTTTGTGATCGGGCTTACGAAAAACGCTCATGATACAACCTTGACGTCTCTCTTTCATTATAATTCAAAACCCCGTACATAAGACTGCTTTCTCGGAAAGCGTATAAATTGCTCCATCATGCACAAAATTCTCTAACAGGGAAGAATTATTTGAAGCCTAAGTAATGCCATTCAAGTTCGATAAAATTGTTTTGCAGATGATTTGATAATGCAAACTAAATCAACTTCTATATTCAATTATTTTTCTTCCCCCCCTCCTGAATTCATCTTTTTTTTCGGCTACGTTACTAAACTCATAATATCGTCTTCTCTAAAAACCTTTTACAAAAATACACATAGCGTAACTGTTTGTGACACTGCCCTCTAGCTGCCATAAGGAATTCCGATCACTGAGTCGACACTTCCAGGGCTTTACCTCTGTTAATAACCGGACATTTCAGCGCTTACTGTACTAATTATGTAAATAAAAAGTGTTTCTTCATTTCCACAGCATTTCTTGTTTTTCATTTCCGACTCCACATTGTTATACAAAAAGTTCTTCTTTGTCTCCATTTTACCTTAAAGTTTGGCCCGTGAATTCAGGAATATCTTGTATACCTGGATATATATATAAAGTTAATAAAAATGCAATAACAATAAATAGCATTAGGTAAATCAAGACTAGTACGCTAAAAATATTAAAGGCAATATGCTAAACAAGCATTACTTAAATTTTGAAAGAAGGGAAAAAAACAGAGCTACTAAAGTGCTTGCTGCTAAAAAGTCAAAAGCAACTTCTGTGAAAGAAAAGCTAAAACATTTCGAAGTCAAAATTGTGAGGAAAAGATTTAATTCAGAAAATTAATTAAATAAAGGAAGAATTAAAGTTAAGTAAGAAAAATTTCCATATTTGGGAATAAATCAAATAAAAATGTAAGACCTACAACCTGAAAAGGAACAAGAAAATTTTTAAATAATATGCCTGAGATTGAGAAAAATAAAATAAAACTGAATTAATCAGTTTAAATAATTAATTTGAATGGAATTAGAAAAACAAAGTAAAAAGATGGTGAAACCTGAATTAAGCGAAATTTCCATGTCGCTGTAAATCAAACAACTTTGGAGATATTATATCAAAGAAAGAGTTGAGTTGCAACTAGGATTCAATAGTAAATGGAAATAATAAAATGCAGAAACTGAGTTCAAGTACAAAAATTTTTTTAGTCTGTAAAATCGAAAAATGTAGGGTAAAAACGGAAATTATGATAGTATTAAGTTGGTAGAAATTTCGTCTAAGTAAATATATTAATTTTTAAAAAAGATAGCGTAAAAATGGAAATTAAATTCATAAAATTAAATAAATAAATTTTTTAAAATTAATTAAAAACATTAAAAAAGTATTTATTGTTTGAAATAGAGGAAGTTGAGAAAGAAATTAAAATTTATTTAAATTATAACAGTAAATTAATTTTTAAGTGCATTAAAAATTTAAAGTTACGTAAAATGGAACTATGAGTAAGATGGGTAATGGGGAATAGAGAATGTTTTGGAAAGAAAAAAAGGGATTTAACAGTAATTATCCTCCTCGTTTCCCTTAAAAGAAATTCATACCACTCTTTTCAAACTTTATGAATTATTTCTAGCACTCAATATTATCCTTAACTCTGAAAAGTGGATTACTTAGCTTAAATGTTCCTATTTGTTATCAAATTTAATAATAAAACATTCCGACGAATAAACGGCATTCACATGAGCACCAGTTTTTCAACTTCTCTTTTCAATCTTTTTCGTTTTATACAAGAAATTCAATTTTTATTAAAAATGACGATCAAATTGATAAATTTAATTCTATTTTTAGATACATGGATGACTTTATCATTTTCTATAATTCTGGGCGAATTGAAACAGCTAATACGTATCCTAAATGTTTAAAACTTAGTAAATCCAGTAAACCCAATTCCAATAATAATGAAATTAATTATTAATTTAATATTCATTAAATTTAATATTCCTTAAATTGTATAAACACATAGTTGGACTGGACAGAATACAATATAAATACTGGACACAATATAATATACATTATAAATGTGATAAAATTTATAGTTGCGTTTTTGATCCAACAAATATTTGTTGAAAAAATAATCCGTTTTATGAATACCAGTATATCTATATCTAGTTGGAAAGACTAGATGATAAATTGGAAGAGCACATTTAAGCTATAAACATAAACAGTTCACTCTTATTTTATTTTTTATATATTTCATATGGAAAAATACTCGCAAATATAGAGTCATTCATAAAGAGACAATCTGAACGAGAACATTGCTTGAAACGTCATAAATCTTTCCTGATGTAGATAACAATTTATATGAGTTCATTTAAACTTTACTTGGCAAATCTGATCACAAATGTAAATTAAAAAATTCTTTAAATTGTTCATCTGATTCAACTCTGGCTATTGTATTTCTAAACTGGCAAGCATGTTTAATGTTAACTGAGAATAGAGCATCAAATATACTGAAATGCTGCTCCGTTAGTGAGTTGGCATTTCATGAAATATTGAAATTTATTTTTATTACAATCAGTGTCACATATATGGCTTTAATACACGACATTATGAAGACAGAATTCAATAGTGGATTAAATCATAATTTATAGTGCTATATTGTTCTAACTTTAAACTACATTTAGAGTGCTGTTACTGTTTTTAATATGATTATTAGCAATATTCCAATTCAATTTAATTAAATAAAGTCACATCCATTAAATGTCTTCCACCTAATTCTCATTTTCAAAGTCAATATCACATGCATACCCAGCTGTTTTGTTCATTTTTCTGTTGTATTATACGAGATGTATCATCAGGCTGTAAAGGTCAAGGGTCACCATTCTTCTTAATGTTATCTTTGAGACACATCCAACGTTGCATGTATGCTGACCGGTTAATGAGTTTTACTTAGGAATTATGCCACGCAGTCGGTATAGTGCTTAGTGATTCCGCGCTCGAATCTCGGAGAAGGCATGGTTGTAACTGTTCGTGCCTTCATAAGATGCAACGGCGACCACCTATTAGGTGCTTCCATAAAGAAATGGCCACCACTTCCGACCTTTATAATGGTGCAAGGCTAATGGCTATTAAATAAAGCGCGCAGCCATTATTTAAAAAAAAAAAACAAAAACTTCGGAATTATACTAAGAGATTACGCATGGAAATCTCAGCAAACTTTCTTCTTTGTTTGCATTCTGCTGATATCGCATTAATAGATGTAAAAGTAAATGCTTTCAGACTAGACTGTTAAGAATTAGCAGTATTCACATTCACAGAATTTTGAGCATAAAACTGCGTGTTCCGTTATAGATCCCAAGTTAGATACATTTTTCTCAGTGTGCATAAAAAGTTTTATCAGAAAATACAGCAAAATCGTTTTGCAATCACCAAATATATAGCTAATGAAATAGGCTGCTTGCATTTCTCCAGAAATCCTAATTAACAATATTCTGATTTATTTTAAAGTGGATTTTATAAATGATAGCTATATGTAACTTTTAATTAAATAATTTTACTTACAGCTATGTGTAAATATTTATGTGCAAATAATGAGTGTAAGTTACGTGCAAATATTTATATGCAAATAATACTAATTATTACGGCATTAAATATAAATAAAATAGTATAGTTTTATTAAATATTTCGTTTCATAGGAGTTAAAGAAATGAATGCAAATAAATTAAAACAACTAAATTAAAACATTAGATAAAGATAGTTGGATCAAGCCTACGTAAAAATCACTTAAAGTCGTTCTCAGTATTTAAATAGTCGACCCTCTTTAAGGATGTAGCAGCTAACATATTAATGTATCCCTGTTAAATTAGTTAAAAGTTTTCTTATTCTACCATTTCTGATATTAAATGTTTGCCAATAAAACGCTCTCGTTTTAAAATTTCAGGACCTTCTACAAAAACTAGATGAAAAAGATATCAGCAGTTTTTTGAATTATTTGGATTCCCATTCTACACCGAGGGTTGCACAAATACACTCATTGTTAGAGCATAAAGATGAAGAAGTCAGTCGATTAGGACCTCAAACTGAAACAGTTAAGAGCTTGAGCAGAGGTATGTTGCAGAATATGACAAATTTCTTCGCCAGGTGGAAAAATGGAAACCATTACGACTTCAACTGCTGACGTCCTTAAAAGAAGCTGCTGACATAATAGATAGAGACTGCAAGCTAACAACAGTAGCCCGTTTTTCATTAACTTCCATTGATATTTTAGGTTCGGCGATTGGCTTGTTTTTAAATTCAAATTCAAACTGGAAATCTCAAGTATTTACAGTTGCTTCTGTATCTGGAGCCTTTGGGCTTTTCTGTACGGTGCTGGAAGTACAGCGTACGCATTGCAAACTGACGGAAATTTTGAGCTACATAGAGGAAGACAAGATTGCATTCAAACCCATTGCTAGCTTGTTGCGCGATTCTGAAGAATTAGATGATGCTATCCAAAGATTATTTCCATATGGCATCGACAAAAGTTTAGTCAGAGAAATACATTACTCTGCTACCAAACTTGATGAATATTTGAAGTTTTTTAAAGCCGGTCTTCTTTCCAATGTTCATAAGAACAGAGATCTCATAAAAGATGCAGATTTTCTAAACAGTCTCAAGTTATTTGCTGAGAGTGAAATAGCATCGGTATGGTGGGATAGGTAAGGAAATTTATCTTTGCAACTAAAATAAAATAACAGTACTCTGTTTTGAAATTTCGAAATAAATATTGTAAAACATTACTAGTATTACATGGCCAGTCAAATATGGACTTTGAATCAGATTTCTGCAGGACTGTCAAAGTTATTTCAATTCGTACTTTGTCTCAATTTAAAATTGCAGTTTGGAGAAGTGGATTTAGTTATGTTTTTCTAGAACATTAATTGATTGTGTCTTGCTAGAATATTATTGACAATTTATTTTAACTTTGGCTTTTCTCCTGAAAAATACGATTCTAAGCGCTTTTTAATCTTTAATTTTTTAAGCAAAATCCAGGTTCACTCTTTAAAGAAGTTGATTCATAACATCGGAATCCAAGAAGTTTTTTTCCACATAATACAGTGCTTATAAGTAAACCTCGTAATACTCTTCTCTACAGGTTCAGAAATTTAACAGCAGTATGTACAATAAACTGCAATTTTTTCCCTATAAAGACATGAAGATTTTCACTGAGTTATCATCTATAGATTCTCTTGCTTTACGCAACAAAATACATCATTCTAAACTGTTTCTTCGACTAAAGAAGAATTTCTGAGTTATTTTATATTTTAAATATCTCTGACTGACCATCCTTTCTTTCGCTCTTCTGTTTTCATAATCATTTAAATAAAGTTTTATGCTTTCAAATAAGATATAGTCAAAATTTACTCTTGCTAAAGTGAGAATGCGTTTACATTAACTCTGCTAACGTACTTTTGATTTGCGTATTCTTGAATCCGCATGAATTCTTTAAATGTTAAAGCGTGCAAAAGAGGTCAGAGAGAGAGAGAGGTTTTTCTTTTTAGCTTATCGTATAATGTTTTGCTGCTGCATAATTTGGAACAGAAAACGTTCTAAAACCTTGTACAAAAGCAATGAGAGATCAATAGTAATAAAATGCTCCATTCTATGACTATCAATCTTTCTTTTGCTGTGGTTATAAAATGTGCAGCTACCCAGGTCACCATTCCTAATTTATCTCTTCCTAATTTTGTTTTTCTACCTAAATTTTCCAAATATTTTACCAAATCGTGTTAAGTTACTTCATTTTACATGTACTCAGATCCCGATATTAAGTTTAAACTACATAGATTAGGGGATATTATGATTTTGCATTCAACTGCGGATGAAGAAATCTTTTCTTAGTTGTATATGATCCACAGGGGTTGTAAGGAATGAGAAAAGGAAATCACGCACTGAATGAGAAGTAATTAAATTTTATTCTCGTTTTCTGTTGGAAGACAAAAAAATTTGTATTTTATCAATGTCATAAAAATGAACAAAAACGTGATTTCTCAGATGCAAAGGAATTTTAATAAGGGGTATTATTTTCGCTGACTGAAAGCAATGTTCTATATCTGTAAGGCGGGGATTCAATTCGGCTATAAAGGAAGGATTTGGATTTATACCTTCCCACTTCTGTAGAAGATTGCCTTCCAGCAGCTGAATTCTTTTTGACAATGATAAACCATTAGAAACTCTTCTCCCTGGAATGGCCCAGACATGTTCGATAGGATTCATGTCTGGGCAATAAAAGATGCCTCCATCGAAAAGGAAGTCATCCACTAATCGAGCACGGTGTGTCTGGCCCAGCATCCGTAAAAATGAATTTATCCAAGATTGTTGCAGCGTAAGAGGGTAGAAAAGGTCTGAGAAACTCTTCTTACATGGCCGAACTATCCGTGATCCTTTTGTGACGATGTACAGGCTGGTACGATCATTAATAAAGATACTGCTCAGATGAGCACTTCCCTCTACTCCAAATAGGACACTTCCGTTCATAAATATACATTCTAGAAAATTGAGAATGTTAACTGTCATTAGGTTCTAGAGACATTAGGTTATTTAGAAGCAGGAGAGATGAAAAATGAGCAATGCCCTCGCCGGGACTCAAACCACGGACCCCTCGAACACGCGCTGAGTGTGCTGACCATTACATCACGAAGGCATGCTAAGAAGGCGAGAGAAATACCTTATATACTCCACCTTTTAAAGGGCGACTGAGGTCTAGGGGACCCAATCGCAAAATTCTGGTGGTGGAGAGACATCATCCACCACCTTTTTCAGTTCGGGCGCCACTGCAGAGTTATTAGGTTATTTAGAAGCAGGATAGATGAAAAATTAGCAATGCCCTCCCCGGGACTCGAACTACGGACCCCTCGAATTTGGGCCGAGTGTGCTGACTATTACACCAAGAAGGCATGCTAAGAAGGAGAGAAATATGTTATAGGGTTCTATACTAAAACGGCACTTGTCCGTGAACAGAACACTACTCTGTTCATTTTTCCTCCATATGAGATGCTCTTGTTTCACTCTATTGCTGGCAGCACCTTGACCAACTGTCAGCAAATCACAAACCACAGACCTGCAAATATACAAACCAGCATTCCTGTGACCATTTTCTATCTTCACCTAATATATCTATTTTCCAAAAATGATTCCATAGTTTTGAAATTAGACTTTGGGATACTGCAAAGGTTTCCTTTGCAAAGGATTATGTCTGGCCTGTTTCTAAGCGATCTAAATAATGTTGTTAGGACATTATACTGATCGCTAAAAAGCATTCAATGTGTCATTGTCATTTCAATATCGCCAGATGTTGAGAACAGTGTATGCTGTTTACATTGTTTTGTTCCATTGAAATTCAGGAATGAAAACTAGAGGATCTTTACAAATATTTAATTTCTTTTCTACAGTGTTTTATAAAGCTTCAAAGGAATTACTTTAGTTTACTGGTTGTTTAAACGCGACGAAGCATTCACGGCATATTTAATTACGGAAGAGGGCTTTGTGAAGGATATGCTAAGGAAAATGATCTGTACTAGGTTACACTTTCTTCATTAGAAATAAAATAGTTTTGTTTCTGAAAACAGAAATTTACATGAACTTAAAATGAACAGAGTCTTTTATCCAGAATAGATTATCCAGAATAGATTGAATTTATCATACATTAAAGTTTAAATGTAGCTTTTGCATTCATTATAAATGTAAATTTATTATTGGCTAAATTTAAATATTAGCATCTGAAAAAGGATAACAACGGTTTTCCATTTTTCCATTTTAAAAATCTACTATCGACAGTTTAAATAGGAAATTTTTTATATAAGCAAAGAATGTGTAATTATTAATGGAATCTGATTAGCAAAATTTAAACACTCTATAACGTCTCGTATTCTTAGCGAGCGTAAACTTTAAAAGACTTTATAAGGAGTTATCCTTAAGTAAGTCCAAAGAAATGGTGAACTTGTTATTAACTCAATATTATTCACAAATGGCACCGGCTTACAAAAGCCAACACTTTTGTCTTAACTCAGACGGTAACAAGTAACATAAAATATAACAGAATTAAGTTAGCCTAACTGCTTTTCACAGGTTACTTAACTCGCACGCAAGCTCTGACTCGCAAAAGTCGGTGTAAACAGGTTCAATGGCTAAAAGCGCTCAACATCACATAAATCTAATCACTAATAAATCAAAGATAAAAAGGTGGCCTTCAGACAGGCAGAACATGCTCTAAAATTACCTTATAAAGACCTTCCGTTAAATACTAACTTCTTTTCTACCTCATTTGAATATACGCACTTTAACTTGTCAGGACTGAGTGTTCTGTGCATGTGTTTAGCGAACATGGTGAAGTACTTACTAGGGTCCTTATCCTCAAGTCCTGAACTGGAACAGGGAGCTGAAAAATACGCTTTGTTCTGGTGTAGTGTGCTGGAGAATAACTACACTTGAAAGAGAATTAAAACCCTCTTTTATTAAATCACTATTATTTACACACTTCCCAACTCGGGAGAGCTACAGAAAGTAAAAGACCACACCTGGGCCTAACTTAACAAATCAAATAATTCTAAATAAATATCTAAACTAAAATAGAAATCTAATTAAACTTTGCTCACAGAGCAAATCGCGGAGTTTGGCCTCTAACTAAATGGTGCGTAGCAAGAAATACTAATACTAGCGCACTTCAATTTATTTCAATATGCAATCACGTAGTAAGCACTATGGCTTATAATTTTAACTGCTAGCTGGTCAGGCGAACGTCGAACAGAATGACCGTGATCCGAGACTAAAACTCTCACACACTAAGAGGTTTCTACCTCTGGTTTAAATAGTACTTGGCTGTACTTCAAATTAGCATAAGCTGAAAACGCGCGCTTCTTTTGACGGGAAGTTGAAACAGAGAAGAGATAGAAAGATTTAAATTAAAATAAAACTTGGTTAGTTTAACTAAAACCTTTCAAACTCATTACATTATGGCAAGAAAGCGTGGGTTGAAAGCCAGAGTAATAGGATAGGGTGCTTCAAAATAAAATTAACTGTTAAGTAACTTAAATAAATCCTCACAACTGATTAGAGCGTTAAAACTTTAAGCATCTTATAAAAGCTTACTAGGAAAAAAGACTTTCGAAGCTAGCCAAAATTTATTTTGATCGAACAGCTTTCAAAAGGAACTGTGATTTCAGTGAACAGACTGTTTTATTCCATTCCGTCAGAGAATATATTTTTAATTGTTTTAATTAATTAATTGGATCATAAAAGTACAATAACTTTTAGAATAAATTAGAAAATATATTTTACCCTGATTTTGCCGTGAAAGAATGCGTTGTTACTGCAGTAATCCGAAGTTTATTCATAATAAAATTATAAGGCCGCGAGAGGCCCAAACACCTCATATGTTACCACCGCTCCATCATGCCGAGGTTGATTCCAGAAAGAAGTCCATGGAGGGAAAAATATATAACCTGCCTTCACGCATGCATGGCGTCACCTCTTAGAATCTAAAGAAATATTTCTCTCTCATTCATCTCGCTGGATCACGTTTGCTGCTCTATTTCCTTACAGCAAAATTTTATCTATCAAAGGTCTTAAAAGAAAAAAAAAGATTCCATACGCTATTGGTAGGAGACAGTCTTCTCACTTCGCCCTTGCCCTTCCGATCACGCTTCACGTCTCATGAAAAGTTGGTAAGCTTTACATGAATTTATCAAAACAAAACTTGCGTTACGGTGCAAAATGATAACGATGAAAATAATTGAAATGTGAGGCTTGTCCTCACATTTTCTTTTCCTAAAATTATTTAGTGTATTCTGAAACTCATATTTTATTTAGCGTTTTAAACAGTAAATTTCCCTGGTTAAAATAGTGTTTGATTGTGAATATTGCAATGAATATTTAAGTGTGTAATTTTTATGATTACAATCTACATTCTCTAATATTTCTTTTTTTTACACTGAAGTTTCTGTTTATTTTTGTTTTCAAGTATATTCTTTAGGAATGATCCAATTCAACTGGATATTGCAAGAATGATCACTCAGTATGAATTTGGTCAAGCAAGTGGCATTATCATGCAAAGTATTCCTGCTTTACCTCTGGAACAACAAAGACTAGGCTCTTTACCTGTAATTGGAAGAATAGGACTTAATCTTTTAACAGTAATTGAAGCATTCAAAGATTTGAAACTTGGAGCAAAATCTAAATATGCCCATACATTGAGAAATGTAATGAACGAAATGCAGAATGAATTCGATAGCATCGCAAGCCTAGTGGTGAATTTTAAGCCAAGGAGACGATTGGAGCCAAGGAGATTTGCTAACCCAAAACTAGAAATTAATGTATAAATAATTAACTGTTTCAAATTCTTGTGAAATTGCATATATTTTTGTTCGGATATATATATATATATTGAATGAACTGTAATTATATAAAAATAATTTGTGTTACATTGATAAAGAAGTGTAAATTAAAATAAAAGAGAATTCAAACATAAATATTAATAGTTTTACTCAGTGTAAAACACGTACATTTCCAGTAGTAGCAATTAGCTTTACTTGGTAGAAAATAAGCAGAGTTCAAACAATGACAATACCTTGCTTAATACCTTGCACCAAAGTTACTCATATCCTTGTCATCTTTTGCAATCTACACGTAAATACTTAAGAAAAATAAACAAAGAGTTGCAAAGACTACACCTCAAAAGTTAAAGCAGATAAATTCAAATTACACACTAAATAGGATAAACAGAAAAAAATATGGGAGTAACAGGTAAAAAACTTTGTACATGGAATTCATTGACTGAATACCAATAGCTAATGAACCGTCATTCTATTCAGAACGATTGTTGTCATAAAAAGTGTACTTGTCACAGTCAAATGACTTTAAAAGGGGCATAATTTAGCCTGGGCCAAAGATACGGGAATCATCCAGGAATTTGGCGTTCCCAAGTTTACCATGCATGCAAGGTTTACTGTAAATTTTGTATAATATTTTGGCCCATATAAATTAACCAAGGAGTGGGGTGCCTCCCAGGCAGTATAGTGGTTAGAGAAGCCTACTACGGTACCGAAGAGTCTGGGTTCGAATGTCGGAAAAGACATGGATGTTTATAAATATATAGTGTCTTTGTGGTATGGAGGCACTCTAAATATACGGCGAGCCGAAAGGTCCTCTCGTGTGGTTTAGTGGTAGGGGAAATGGGTGGGAGACTCTCGCCCCCCCCCCTAGGGTGCTCTTCCTCAAAATTGGTATGGAAGTACACGTCCAACCTCTTTGAGGCTCTGGCAACCATCCTTCTATGAAATATATGGATAATACAACAACAACGAGCAAGCTACTTGCAGCTGATAGTTCTCGTCCATTAATTATCACTGAAGATAATGGCTGATTGATATTTTACATTGTTAAAGAATCACCGTAGATTTCGGAATGGCAAAGGTATTTCTGAAAGCTGCAGCCATTGTTATATGACTTTCATCGAGTTTCGGTATCCGGAGATTCCTCTTTGCCTTTATATAGCTACGCTGCTTGCAGGTGGTTACGGAGCTCAGTTGAAATTGGTAGGTAAGTGAGTAGCATTGTCAGGAAACCGGTGTTGTGTTACTTGTTTGATTTAATATTGATGTGGTATTAATTTTTAATTTGAAATTTTGGTTATTCTCAAGGATTTTATTTATTTGAGTTATAATTTAATATACTTCGAATGGTTAATTTATAATGTTTCAATCTTTTAAGAACGTTTGATGAGAAAATTTCTATTTTTAAGAAAACTAATATTTTAAGGTTTATTTAGAATTACTCTTTTCATTAATTGCTGCATTGTTAGTTTTGGTAAGACGGGTTATTGTACCTTACATAATTTTTAACTGGACTCTTCTATTTTCCACTTAATGGGTGTTTTACTTAATTCTGTTATTTTATTTTGTCCTTCCCTTTCCTTTAAATTAAAGAGACTTTAATGTTTGACTGTGATATTACATCCACTTGTAACCATGATAAGAGTAATATATAATGTATGGCAGTTTTAAATGAAAATAGATTTGTTTAAATTGTTCAAATGTTTAAATTGTAAATAAAGTAATAGGTCTTCGAAAATATTGTAAAATATTAGATGTTGTGTCTGTTACTTCAAAAATATTGGTATTAATTCTTCCTTCAAAACTATTTTGACACCGATTTTTGGGGAATGGTGGTCATTGAATATTGGACTATATTCGTTTGGTAGTGGGGCCCTCCTTCATGAATCTGCAAGGTAAGGAAGGATACTTAATTTAACTACTAGTCAAAGGAAAATGTTTACCATCATGTGGTAAACGCTCATTTGGCCGTTGGACAGAGGCTTGCGTGACACGACGTAAGTCTCAGCTTTTTGATTTTGAGAATCAATGACTTAGCCATGGTGATTATAGTGATTTTAAAGATCCGAAGCTAGCCAAATATTGTAAAACCTTTTGGGTGCTCTTATTAATACCCCACTGTTTACAGTTGGTGAGGATAGCGAAATCTGGGCTTTATAAGAAAATGTAGTGGTTGAATTCGTCGTCACAGAGGAGGAATCTCAAGTGAAGCTAAGTGATTCGAGGAAGAGGTTGTATAATTCATTTATTCTAAAAGAAGACCTGAAAAGAGAAAAGTGTATCCGTGAGGCCAGGTGATTCTATCGAAGGATGTAACCGGGTCTCCGGATGTCGAATAAAATTATTGCAAGAAAATTCTCTTCTCTTGTCAGAAGTAAATCCGAGTTCTTGCTGCTGGTTTTTTTTCCTTCGAATGTTGTCGGCCGATGATACGAAAAAGCTTCTGTAGTCCAGTAGTGGTCACTGAAAGGATAGATACGCCTCTGAAAAGGTTTAGGTAGAATGCATCATAATATAATATACTGGAATATTTTGTAACTGAAAATGGAGTTTAACTATCTGGTATTAACCGATAATTATTTATAAAGTAAAATGTTTGATTAATTTATAATTGGAAATGCACTTAACTATCGGGTTATAATCGATGATCTTATGGCTTGAAAATTCTATTCATAAATTAATTTTAACTTTAAATCTCACCTAGGAATCACTAATAAACGCTTGTGGAGAATCACGAATGTTAATCTCAGTCTGAATCTATAGTTGATATTAAATTAATTTTGTTCTAAACTGTCTGTAATATTCCAGTTTGAAATTGTTATGAAAAGTATGATGTCCTGAAATTTTTTATTGCTTATTCAAGAAATGATCGACGTGGCCACATCTCTATATATCATTACAGGTATGTCACAGTCGATTTTTCATATGCAGAAGACCCTGCCACCTATCACTGTAAGTCTGCCTTTTCGATTAACGTACTGCTATAGTTATTAGCAGTTAGGTACAATAAATGTGATTTAGTATGTAAAAAAAGTTTCTTCCTTTTAGTTACTTCAAACACCTACGTTTTCACTGGACCTCTAACTAGGTTATCTCAATTTAACACAACGAACGTTATTTTATTAAAAACCCCATTTCAGATTTGGTTTTTATATTTTATTGATTTCTAAATTATATGTAAAGCTTGCAATGCTGTACATTTATACACAACACTGGATTGGATTGGATTATTAGATTACGGCAAAGTACGTGAGGGCTATCTGCATATAAGAAGAGTTACATTCTTGGGGGAAAGAG
>KK122372.1:140455-163994 GCA_000611955.2 Stegodyphus mimosarum
GAAAGAATTTGAACAGAAATGGCTAGTATTGAAGTTACACTCTGCGAAAACAACCCATAATCCGATGAATGAAATTGCCAGACGTTACATTATGATATGCACATGGAGTCTGGACTAGGCCCCTTGAAAACACGAATCGTTTCTCATCCCTTTATGTGTTTCGATATCTTGTTGGAAAGGCACATTCCACATGATTATTACGAAATTTGGGTGACCAAGATTTAAACTGAGGCATATTCCATGGATTACTACATCGTAATCCGACCGCCAGTGCCTTCTGATAAAAATCTTTCGAATCGCTTATACTGCCGCCCAGACAATATAGTGATTGGGAAAGCCGACTGCGGTACCGAAAGGCCTGGGTTCGAATACCGGAGAAGGCATGGATGTTTATGGTGTCTTTGCGGCATGGGAAGCACTCTAAATATACGGCGAGCAGAAAGTTCCTCTCGGCTCCAGTGCACACATGACTCCAGACCCAGTGCAAATCCAGATCCAGATGACAAATCCAGATCCAGGGCACACATGACTGAGAATGAAGAATTATGGACTGAGTGAAGAATTATGGACTGAATGAAGAATTCTAGTGGTTGGCCAAACATGTAAATCAGTACTGGTTACTCGTGATTCCATACGACGATTATTTTCACTGCTAACGAACTTCTCATTAGATATCCAGCATACGAAACATTAATAGCTGTAACTAATGAAACTTGTTGCCCAGACGGTATAGTGGTTAGGGAAGCCTACTACGGTACAGAAGGGTTCGGAATCGAATACCCGAGAAGACATAGATATTTGTAAATGTATAGCGCACGTGCGGCATGGCCGCACTCTAAATATGCGGCGAGCCTAAAGTCCTCTCGTGTGGATCGGTGGAGAGGAGAGAGGTAGGAGGCCCCCCGGATATCCCTCAAAATTGGGGGTGGAAAATAGAAGTCCAACCTCTCTTCGGAGTGGGCTCTGGCAACCGTTGTTCCATGTGATAACGGACACGACAACAACTAATGAAGCTTCAATTGTGAAACAACATAATGAAAGTCAATGATAGAACTATTCAGATAAAGAATAATTCTTTAATGTTAAACAATATGATTTTGACCTGCAAGATTTTCCTTGCAGTGTCAAATAACACAAAAAGTGAGATCGTAGAATTAAGCTAAGCATTTAGAAAAATTTCCATAGAGAAGAGCTATTCAAAACAAAATCTTTTACATTAACAATACACATAAGGAAGATGACAGTTCAATTAATTTTTTCCAAAGCCAGGAATCGAAACTAAGGAGAAATTATTTGTTTAAGCCATTTCAGTTAGGTTTCGCGTTCCGAGGGACTGTAAATTTTGAGTCATTTTAAGAAGTAGTAAATACTATGAATTTTAAGACCCTAAATCTTAAATCAGAGGAGCCACACTTCACGAATCTACTTCTGTAACTATCGAATATCGAATTAATCGAATATGGCAAAGCGCACTAGTGCTGTATACCTAAGTTACTGAATGCCTTCGAAGAGGACTTTCTAAGGGAAACTATTTCGTATTTATGTTACACATAAAGGAAACCATTAAAAGCAAATATGGAGTCAAGCCCGTTCACCTGGGCTCGAATTCGGGTCAAACTACCCTCATTGAACAGTTTTAATCGCTAGCCCACTGGTAGGGTAGATAATATTTACATAATGCAATGAAATCTAGCCATTTAGCTAACTGAAAAAATGAGTTTCGATTACTAAGTTTATGGATTACACGATCCCGGTTGAACTACCGGTATTCAGTGGTCTTAACTGTTCTGCCATTGCTGGAGTCTCAGCCATATGAAAAGCAGATAAATTTTTATAAACGCTATTCTCCTTAATGTTAAAGTAACTATAGATTTTAAATTTAGAAAAAGAAATTTTATTTTGTCATGAACTTTGAAATCAATTTGGAGAGTAAATCAGACATAGGTCTCTATACTTCAGAAGTGGGAAAGAAAATTTCAGGTGTCAAAAGTAATATTATATAGAAAGCAATGAGTGGATTAAAACGAAAAACAAATGCAATGTGATCTGTCGAGTATAAAATTGTAATGAAATGGGAAAAACATAAGGTATCAGAAATTTGAAAATGTTAAAAAATTAATGTCATTAACTAAAGAAGAAAAATTTTCTTAAGAGTTCAAAGCCGTCAAATTTACTAACTCAAGAAGCTTTACTTATAATTTTATGGAACCAGATACAGGTTATGATTAAGTATCCAATTACGATTAACTATCAAAATTTTATTTACCTAGCCTCATTGAACATAGATTAATATTCCCTGGCGAAAAATTTTAATGCTTTTTGGGTGACATGTATCAAACCATATTGACATGATAAGATAAAATGCAGCTACCAGAATCCAAACAAACAGGAAATATATTAGTTGTCAAAAATACAGGTTGTTTAAATCTAATAATTTTACTTTGTTAACATTTATCGAGCGAACTGAAAAAGGGTTGACATTTGTCGTGAATGACTTGTATGCTGGAAAGGAGAAATAAAACAGTTTTCAATAGCTAGTCACAACTAGATACTTGATCACAGTAGTGACTTTCGATCTATAAAAGTTATTTGCACAGCATTTCCATTTAGTAAATTGTATTTCTTTAAACTCTTTTACATTAACAAAAATTTTTCTACTTTAGTTAATGACATTAATTTTTCACTGCTTTCAAAATTCTAATATCTTAGCTTTTTCGCATTTCACTATTGTATCCCAAGACTGATCACGTTACATTTGTTTTCGCTTTATCCATTCATTTCTTTCAATATAAAATCGCTTTGCACTTCCGGCTGCTGAAATTTCCTTTCCCACTATAGAGCTCGGGTCCACGAGCGGCCGAACGTAAAGTCGTTAAATACTGGTAGTTCGCGCTGTATGGTCATTTTCGTAGTTTTACTTATGTGTAGCGTATATATAAGCAAATTTATCTTAGAAAGTCTTCCACGAAAGCAGCCCTCCCCCTTAGGCCGGATAGCCCTCGAGTGCTTGTCCCTGATGAAATAAACCAAAACCAAACTGAAGTATAGAAACCTATGTTTGATTACTCGTGATATTGATTCCATAAATAAGTTTGCTTTTTAAAATATATAGTTCCTTTTTTTAATATTAATGGTGTAGAGACATTAGGTTATTTTGAAGCAGGAGACGTGAAAAATGAGCAAAGCTTTCGCCGGGACTCCAACCATGGACCTCTGGAATACGCGCCCAGCGTGCCGAAGGCATGCGAAGAAGGCGGAAGAAATACTTTATATACTTCCCCTTTCAAAGGGCGACTGGGGATTAGGGGACCCAATCGTCAAATCCCAATGGTGAAGAATCATCATCCACCACATTTTTCGCCACTGATTCGGGCGCAACTGTAGAGACATTATGTTATTTCGAAGCAGGAGACCTGAAAAAGGAGCAACTCCTTCGCCGGAACTCGAACCACGGACCTCTGGAATACGCGCCCAGCTTGATGTTCACTACACCACGAAGGCATGCAAAAAAGGCGAGAGAAGTACCTTATAAAGGTAAAATATATTTGTTAAAAATATGAGGCTTATTCATACCTTCTCGTTGTATCCTGGAAAGAGACTTTTTTGTAACTAAATATGGACAAATTTTACTAAAACATTGTCGCATGTTTTTTTTGTCTCTATGTACACGTTTTCAGCTAAACCTTTTGTCGGCTAACTGTCTTGACGGTTAAATGTCAGTGTCGGCTATGTATCTTGTCGGCTAAATGAAAACAATAGATTTTTTTTATTTTTTTGCAGAAGAATATATGTATATATACAAACTAAGACTAAAACTAATTTAGGTGCTCCATATATTATTATTAAGCACAATTGCAACATTAATGCTAATAATTTTTATAAAATACTTTGAAAATTTTGGTACTATCCTAAAGAAATAAGCACTCTAAAAGCACAGATGAATATGACTGAAACAAGAAATGTCCGAAAAAGTCCAATAATCTAAATACTAAACAATTTAAAGATGAAATGCCAGTACTAAAATGATAAGTTGAAAAAATAAGTAAAAAATTATTAGCAAATAATATAAAACTTAGTGCTTAATGCATTTGCCTTGTTTCTTTTCATTTTTAAGGGGATGGCTAAAAACAAGAAAAACTGACTTCGTTCAAATAAAGAAAATCGGAAAAAATGTTTCTTAAATTTATGAGTTGTATAAATAATCAATGGAAACCCTGGGCAAGCCGCAAATTCCACCCCCAAAGTTACTTGAATTTTATATGCAAAATTTTGAAATTTACACGTATAATAAAACAAATACTTTGCCCTCTTTGAAAAAAAAAAATGAATTAGAAATATGTAATTAAGCGATTTCCCACAGTTTTCAGTCTTTTGAAAGGATAGTTTATAAAATAATAGCACAACAAATGGACATGAAAAAAAAATACTGTTCTATTAAACGAAAGTGAAAGACGTGGTGTAAAAATTTTATTTTAGTTTCTAAACGAAGTAAGAGATAAAATGTTATTACTGCAAAATAAACAACTGGAAAGATTAAACGATGACTAATTCTAGATAACATATATCAAAATAAAATATTTCCAATGTAAGCACATATGCACAGGCGTTGAATATTTGAGATTATTTTTACGCCAAAATTGCGTTTTCAAACAGACATTTGTATTACGTTTTCAAAGTTTCAAGATATCGATGATGGAGGATGTTTGCAAAACTGTGCAAGTAAAATTTTGCAAACAATGAAAATTAGTAGCCTTTCAAGTTAGTAGTTTTACAAATTTTCTTTTTAATCATGGCATTTGATATCAAGATACGTATCATGCAGTACGCCTTTTAAATAGACCTCCAAGAAAAACACTTTTCAACCATTTATTATCCGTCCTATATTCTTTGCATAAAGTGGCTGATTGATAAAACTATTGTTCCTTTCTACGGGTTCGTGGATTTGGAGTGATTGACGACAACACTTGATGAAGAATCAAAACACAATTTGTTAGACAGTATTACTCAGATCAGTTCCAAAAACATGTTAACAGTCTTCGAAAAACTATGACGAACACGCTGAAACAATCAGCAAAACAGCAGGCTATAACGGTGGAGGCGCTTCAAGGCAAAGCACTAAAATACAGCTTCCGACTAAGTTTGGTCGCTCTCAAGCTAATATTTGAACTCAAAATACTACCGATAGGTAGATCTGAACTCAAGATACACGGCTACTCCGCGTATAGGCAGGATTTTTATAGCTTTTGACCTACCTTCGAGAACATTCTCGGGAAAACTAGTAAGAATTTGTTCTAGAATGTTCCGGCCCGTCTATAGCACATCGCCAGTTTTGTCGCCATATGTTGCCAAATGATAGATGTCACACCAAATCTGGCAACCCTGTCTTTCCTTGCCTTTTTCTGGCAAACCTAAACCTGTTTGCGGGGAGGCTATCTTACCTCAGTTAGGGATTTCGCAACACTATTTAATTTTTTAAAACACGTATATTTATAACTACTTTATTTTAACTATATTTTCACTTATCAAATACTAAAATAAATTACTGCTTAAATATGCATTATTGAAATGATTTTATATATTTGAGTAATTTATTATTACTCAAATATATAAAATTATTTCATTCCTTGAGTTCAAAGGAATGAAATAATTTTATATATTTGAGGGTATATTTATTATTGCTTATAATTAATATAAGACTTAATTAAAGAACAAAATATTGTAAGTCAAAAGATTTTCGCTTATTTATAGCTAAAAGTTCTTTCAGTTAAACGGTGCACGAAGAGTGAATTCACCTTCATCGCCAATTTCTCGCCTTCTTTGCATGCCTTCGTGGTGTAGAGGTCAGCACGCTCGACGCGTTACTGGGATGTCCGTGGTTCGATTCCCGGCGAAGGCGTTGCTCATTATTTCACTATATATATAAAAAAAGAAACGTTTCACTTATTAGGAAGACCTCTAAATGGCTGCGTTATACACACGTAGCACGTATTTGTCAAAGTATCATAAAAATATTATAGGACCAGGAGGTAAATTAGAAGACAGGATTTCGGTTTTCTCGAGACTCTTGTATGTTTTTGAATGGATTTACAATAAAACGCTATAATACTTGAAAAGAACAGAACTGAGTAAATTATCGCCGTTTGCAGCTTTTCTGAATAAAGAAGATTTTGATATCCTTTTATTAACAGACTAAGCGCTGACATGGTAAAATTAAAAATCTTTAGACATAAAACTGAGAACCTACACAGCTTTAAAAAGATGAAACTTCATTTTTTTAATCACTGACGTGTTTCAAAGTTATTACAGCTTGTAGCATAAAAATAAAGTGAAAAATATATAATATATGATTCCACTTCACTATGCCATAGTTCGTTAACAAATGACTTAATTCCCTACTTGAAGAACTAAGATGACATCTAGGTGTATGTGCAATTAAACGAAGAGACAGCATGTTAAGGAAACCTACTAATAACAACGAAGCCTGTACGTAAAGGGAAAGGAATATCAGTGACATATTTTGGTAGGTTATAAGGTATTTCTCCCGCCTCCTTTGCATGCCTTCGTGGTGTAGAGGTGAGCACGCTCGACGCGTAACCGAGAGGTTCGTGGTTCGATTCCCGGAGAAGGCGTTGCTCATTTTTCATCTCTCCTGCTTCGAAATAACCTAATGTCTCTACAACTGGCGCCAGAACTAAAAAAGGTGATGGATGATGATTCTCCACTACCGAGATTTTTCGATTGGGTCCTCCAAACCCCAGTCGCTCTTTAGAAGGGGAAGTATATATGGTATTTCTCCTGCCTTCTCAGAATGCCTTAGTGGTATAGTGGTCAGCAAACTCGACGCGTAACCGAGAGGTCCATGGTTCGGTTCCCGGCGAAGGCGTTGCTCATTTTTCATTTCTCCTGCTTGCAAAAAATCCTAATGTTTCTATAAGGTATAAAAAGAAAAACTCCGAAAGAAATTATGAACAAGCTAGTATATACAATAGAGAAATCGAATATCAAATATTCCAATTTTCGCTAACTTTAAATGCGTTAATACTTATATATCCACTGAAGATGCTGCTACAAACAGTAAATACGTAGAATAGGCAATCAAAGACAAAATATTTTTTTCCTCGATAAATATTGTGTAAGCAAATAATTTGCTTATTTTTGTACAAACATTGCTTACATTGCTGTATATTAGAGTTGCTAAACCCTGAAGGAAACCATTAAGCAGACTCACATTTATTAAAAAAATATATTATAATGGAAAAATGAAATGATTAAAATATGAGGTAATTTTGAGGTATAGAATGTGCAGAACTGGGTATTCTGAACATCTGCATCTGGCAACAATATCAGGTGTTATAAGGCTGCGTATGGGCTCAAAAAGACGTTGGATGGTTCGATGGCCGTTACAAGTATCTCGGTTTCTATGTCAGAGGTCCATGTATTGTGTTGGCAATCAGTTGTTGTTATATCAGTCTCTCTGCATGTTGCTGTAATATCAATCTCTCTGCAGTCACTGATCGGACGTTTCAGCTGAGTGCAGATATAGGCAACAAGTCAACCAAGACAGTAATTAAACATTTTGCTTATTGAAAAGTATAAGACAGGGATGATAACATGCACTATATCATTGCCCTCTTGAAAGGTAAGGCGACGGAGACACCGAAGATATAGTTGAGACACGGTTAGTGAAAATTCACTAATACAACGAGGGATAGTGCAATTAGCTAATATACGGACTAGCAGTAAACGAGATGTGTATCCCATAGCCCGCCTTACCATTAGTCCAGGTTCTAGGTACTGGGGTCAATATGATAATGAAAAAGGTAAGTTTCCAGTGTTCGATTCCAGCGGTGCCACCATACAAGGGTTCGGCCTTCATGATGCTACAGTGAAAGCAAAGTGAAATTCGTCAAAAAGATGCGGCATCACACCATTGATGCTTCTATGTGTACCTCTGAACGCATCATTGTAGACACGGATTTCTTTGTTGTATCACCAAAGGAAGCCAAACCAATGGCCTCCTTGCTAACGTAGTCCTTTGTGTTGCGGACATTATGATACAGTACGTACCAATACTTAGTGCTGTGGCGTTTCCTGGCAAGTGATGTGATGTGGCTTCACGATCTCTAACCGTGATGTGGGTTATATGGCTGTTGTCTTGGGCATTGGTGACATAAGGCATTAAGATCCTACATGTCGCTCCGTGGCCTTCTTTGACCTATTTAGAGCAGATTTTCATTACGTTGTATCTGAATCAACGCGAGGAGAAACTGTCCACTGCTATAATCCACAGTTTTGTGGGCTATTATTCTCTCCGCGATCGAATACTGAGATGTCCTGTTAAAAGTTCTTCTTGCACAAGGCAGTTGGCTATGAGAATTGATGGGAGGCGGAGACCATCATTCTACCAAGAAGTTAGGTGTATTGTACCGCTTTCCCGCATACATAGCATTAAGAGATACATAAAAACATTGTAATATACTGTTGCCATTGTGGCTTAGAACATAGTTACATAGTTTACGTAATTATTACATAATTTCAGATATCTACATATACAAGGCATATACAAGGCAGCATGGCACAATTCCAGGATGTTAAAAACAACGAGTAGATGGCATTTCCTAATGAAAAATCCGCATTTAAATCTTCTTTTTATCTGTTTCGAAGTGACGTTACTTTTGCATGTATGCATGCTGCGAAATGCTAATCATTGCCATAATCTTAACGTGATTGCGTAGCTTTTATGGAAATTTCAAGAGTCATGCTCTTCCTTCAAGGTGTAGCAATTCGCAATCAGTAGTGTAGGTATAATAAAGTAAAACAGGACTCTATTTTTTTTGTTTCTTATAAATTATCTAATAGTTGAATATGTAAACATAACTATTGAATTTCTGGCTTCATAAAAATGATTTCAGGATTTCTGAGAAAAGAAATGAAAACTGATGCCACTTAACAGCTTCGGAATCCAAACATTAGTGCATCTAAATTAAAACATTCTGCTATTAGAACTCTAATAAGGGATACTACTGTGTGGAGAATAGATTATATAAATGATCTGCTACGATCAGCAAGTGTAGAATTACCAGCTACTATAAATACAAAATAACTTAGAAGTTTATAGGAAATTTTGGGAAGGAACCAAAATAAATATTGGAGAAGTCCTATATAACATGCCCATTTTCAAAATTTGAATTTTTAAAGCAAAATAATTATTATGAATCAAAATAATTTAAGCAAAATATTGACTAAAACATATGGTCTCACAGAAAATTAACATCATTATTGCGGAAAATTTACATGTCTTATAGTAATAAAATAATGAAATATATTAATCCTTGTTGTTGTACTAATTATTAACCGTATTATTTAATTCAGTCGAAACGTATGACGCCTGTCTAATGTTCATTCCGACTCTAGCCGAAGGCACATCTGAGGAATAACTGTGAGAAGCTTGTGCTCGTATTTTATCATCACATCCTCTCAAGAAAATTTTATATGTTCATAATTTAAATTTACCTACCCAGAAAAGATATTATGGTTACGAACATTCATGTCTTGTTTAATCCTTGATCCCGCTATGAATAAGGCATTTAGTAACCTTCGCTAGGCAGCATTCTTGGCAGTATTGTAAAACTAATGGCATTATACCTGTGCAAAGAATGTGCTGAAAAAAATCTAAGGTTATAACTAAATAACTAAAGTAACTTTAGTGAGTAAAGTATAAACAAAAATAACTTCAGTATATAAAACTGCTACCTTTTATACACTAGAGAAACTAGAGTTAAGAAAGACTTTCTATTTATGTTGTTGATAATCAAATTTCATTGAAATTAAAATTATCAACAATTTTCCAGTTTTAAATACTGGCAATTCAAATACGTTTAATACGTACAGATTAAATGATTCAAATACGTACAGATTAAATGATTTTCAGTATATAATTTATAGAGGTAAAGAAAGAAGGAAAAGTAAGAAGAAATGATTTATTCATTTCAGTTTCATAAGCATAAAAAGGGAAATTTAAAAAATGAAAGCAGTAAAAATCCTGATGTTTAAACATGGTTTGAACTTTACTTCGCCTGCAGTGAACTACAATGTTATCTGTATTAATCAACTGTAGGCAGGTAAGCCTTTCGATAATGAGAAATCGCTTTATTCCCAGAAATATAGTTGATAAGCAACTGATAAAAGCTATACTTTTAAATGCGATTTTGCCTCTTGTTTTACACTTCAGTTTGTCATAATGGAGCAGACTGAAGAACGAGCAGAAAATGTTTCACTAACCAAATCAAGGCGAGCTAGCGAACCGTATGGCAATCATCGAAAATCATCATCGGTGTTGGCTATTACTACGAGTAACATGCCATTATTAGAAGTACCAAGCACTGAAAATATCAGAAGGTCATCGTCACTAACAAGCGGATCAGGGAGTAGACCTATATCTAGATTAGGAAGCATTGACAGCAGATCCTCAGCTGCGGTAAGTCTTAAAAACTCAACATTCAAATGCTCATAAAATACAAATTATTTGAAAACATATTAATCTGAAGTTGTTTAATGACGAACTTCACATTCAGAAAAGTTACTGGGAATTTATCCGTGGACATTATTTACTATGAATGCAAATACATTAGTGAGAAATTACTTTGAATTGATTGGCCTAATTCCGTTGCCGCGTTCTGAATTACACCATTCACATCTACATAAAAGCATTTCATAAGTGATATTTGTATCGTAATATCTGGATGGACGTATTGTAATTCTATATAAAATTTTCCTCTGCAATTTCTCAACAGCACATTTTTAAATAAAGGAATTAACTCATGAAATATGTACCAGGTTGAATGCCAGTGAAAGAATTAGTAATCTTAGTGATTTTTCATAATTTCATTCAGTCATTGATTAGGAATTCTTTTTATAGCTTCAGTATTTCAGGCAGAAATGCTCTTTAAATAGGTTTGGTATGCAAGAAAAAAGCAGTAAATAAATCAGAAAGAAGGAATTTATAATGTTCTCATTTGCAAAAAACGTGGAATACTTTTAAGTTTTTCATTAAAAAGTTCATAATTTTGTTCTTCTATTTTTCTTCGAAAATCTCCCCTACCAAACAATACAATGTCAGAAAGCGAACAGAAGCCGTCATTGTAAATAATGTAAAACAGAAACAGAATTTAGAAGAAATTGGTTAGCTATACAAAATCAAACTTATTTTTCTGCATAATAATGATTCAAAACCTCTCATATTATTGCTAAGTAAGTTTTAATAATTTAAGAATGAAATTTATTACGATAATCAAAGAAAATGCTAAATAAGTTAGGAAAAGTAAACAAGTATCGAATTTGGTGAAAAAAAGTCAAGTATAGACTACCCCTTCCCCAAACAAACCGCGTACGAAGGTTCCCAGAACAAGGTATACAAAGAAAGAAACTCATAGCATTCGTCTTCAAGAAGATAATATTTAAACATTGGAACACAGACTTTAAATATTTTCTAATAGATTAGTTTTCTAATATATTATTTTATTTAAGATTTGCTTGCTGTGAAATAGATAACGTCAAAATATTCTTCGCAATAAAATAATTTGTTCAAAAAGTGCTAATCAGTAACTCAGATAATAATTCGGAGACTCCAGTTTTGTAGAAATGTTTTGGTAGATAATATTTCTTCTTGTAATTTTTTATTTTAAGTGAAAATACCTCATAAAAATTATTATCTATATTTCTGGAAATTATTAATTGTTTAGGAAAATATACAAATATGTTTCCGTATCTGTGGTAAACATGGCAAGAAGATACAAATCAGTAACCAATTCTGTTAGAAATTTAATAATCCATCTTTTTGAATATTGTATAAAGTATTCGAAATATCCAAAAAGTCCTTCATGTAAAACGTTTAATTACATTTGAGCTATAATACGGTAGAAATTGTGCGGAACCATTGAAAACGTACTGAAGTCTGGACCACATTTTGAATTAACACTAAGAAACCGATGATTCATTCTACGAAAAATCAAACAAGAGCCAAAAATTAATATACTGTACCTTCCCTGAACCGTATGAGAGATGTATATCGCGTCCATCTTTATCTTTATTAAACAGTATACATATATACATATGATGAAATATTTAATTGCAAAGTCTTATATTGTAATTAAAATACAATAACACGCCGAACAAATATTAATTTAGAAGTCAAATAACAAAATTCAGCGTTATATTTTCAAATTTTCACAGGACTGTGACAATATTCTGTTTTTCAGTCCTGTGAAAATTTGAAAATATAACTCTGAGTTTTGTTGTTTGACTTCTAAAAAGTCATATATTGTGTTATGCAAAAACCCTGGTATTAATAACTAGTTTAAAATTTACGTATGCTATTATTAAAATCTATGTATGCTATTCTATTATATGTACGTGATAACACACCAATCTATTCGCTATAAGGATAGTTTTTCGATGACTTGGGTGGTTTTTAATTAAATATTGATTAAGTATTTGCAATATGCCTTCCTATTTGTTGTAGGAATTTTTATGCTTAGACTATTGCTTAAAGGATATCTTGTGTACTCCAGATTTCCTTCACAGATGTAAAGTTCTGTATCTCCGACTCCAAATCGTGCCGAAATAAACGGGGAGTGGACCATGTCTCGAGATGTATCTTAACAGCTGCGGATAATTAATATTTCGGTGTTTGTCTACATGTGAAATGTGATAATACATTCTTCGGGCTGTATCACCAAAATCCCATACTTCTTGCCATATGGCTATTTCTTTTAGTTTTAGGCTTTGAGGTGCGATGGAGGTGATAAAATCTCAGTTTGATTGGCCGTTTTCCCCGTTGTAGCATCTTTTGCAAGACGTTCTGCTATTTCATTGCCATGATTGCTGGCCCATTTTTTAATCCATTCCAGTGTGATATTGTGAAATTTAGATTTTTGGTGGCGGTATGGCAGCAATGATTGGCAAAAGGTGTTGCGGATTTAAAATTGCATATAACATAGAGAGACTATCGGTTTTTATTCTGATACTATAGTTATTGCCTCACTTTGAAACACTCTATTTTCGCTATGTAAGTGACCTTTCCACTGATAATCTATCTGCTTATAACGTAGTTATATAAAAGCATTTCCAATGATGAGCTCAACTCTTGAACCATCTGTATAAATTTCTAAATCTACAACTGAGGTGGATATCTGTGTATCTGTGTTGTGGAGTTTGATTTTGACTCCTATGTCTTTTTGTGAGGATTGTATGTGCAGGCGTAGGGCTCGTTTTTCACATCTGCTTCGGTGAAATGCTTCATCCTTAAGGTTGCTGGTTTTTCTCACTAATTTTGACTACTTAAACAGACCGCTTCTCTTTCAGTTTTTATGTGTAAAGGTAAAAGCCCGGCACGGAAAGAGATTTCATTTGTAGAAGTTGTGCAGTAGACACTAGTTATAAGTAAGAAGTGTATCTGTATGCTGAAGAGATATTTAATTTTAGGTCTTTGTGTGGGTTGAGCCCATACTATTACACTACATGGTAGAATTTTTTCTACGACACTGAAACTTTTAGAAGTGCCATTAAGGGCAATAGGATAGAGTGGGCGATCAGCAGGAGCCTAGCGTTCGCAAAATCTATAGTAAGCAAACTTTTATCAAGCTAGAACAAAGTTACATTTGCAAAAATGTGAAAATTTAATATATTTAGGTAAGACAGATCAATTAACGTACAGCAAAAGCCGAAATGCGAATCGTATTCGGGAAACATATTAAATACTATTACGCACGAGGGTAAAGGTTTTAAGATATTTCGATACCTTCGGAAGGAGAAATTTAACGTTTATCGAAAATATATGGATCAGTATAAATATATAATTTGAAAACTTGAAAGCATCTGCATGAAAACTTGAAGTGCAAAATACATTCAAGTTCTATCAAGCTAACGATCCTAAATGTATATAACGATCCTAAATATTCGTTTGTATTTATTATACAGATCTCCTGAAATTACGAAAACCAAATACTCTTCAAGCTATTGAACATGAGTGATTTGAACGTAATGGTTCTTCGAAAGAAGAAGAAATTCTGAAGAAACAATGATATTTATACAAACGTTCTACTAAAAGTCACTCTCGGGATGGAACAAATAAAACATTTTTACATGGAAAAATTCGTTCAATCCATGTCAGCGTGAATAGCCTTTTTTTTAATCCAATGGCAGGCACTGGCTACTCCTAAGGCCAGAAATGGTAGCCATTTTGTTGTGGAGTCACTTAATAGGCCGCCAGTGTTGCCTCCTATGAAAGGACGAGCAGATACAACTGTGCCTTCTCCGGAAATCACACCCTAGCCCCTTGATACTGCAGTAGGCTAACTTAAGCAGTATACCGTCTGGGCGGCCACTGCATGAAAAGTGTCATTTTAGATAAACAATAACCAACGAAATGTTGAATATCTCGTTAGTTTCATGTTTTTATTAAACATAATTTTTTTCTCTAAAGTATCCGAATATTTATGGGAGTTCATTTTCAGAACTTCTTAAATATTTTTTTTTCCAATTAAAAATTCTTTAACAGTATTAAATTTGATCAGTAATATTTCGAAAAAATATACAGTGGCCTATATTTGTTTCCGGTCATTTGTGTTTTCAGATTCATTTGCAAATCTCAATTACTAAATATTAACAAAATGACATTTTTTTCACATGCATTATTAATCAGCCGGTTCTGCTTGTTTCAAAAGAAGTAATTTAAAAGAAAAGAGCTTTTCTTTAGCAAAAACAGCGGTTTTAATTTTATGGTCAAGTCAAAAAATGGTTTTTGCAGCTATTAATTTTATTTAATGTCAGAGATTTAGGGTAAATACATTCAAAGGGGAATAAATGACTGTAGCAACTGCGCTATTAAAAGTTAATAAAAAAAATTGCTAATTTAAAATTAGTCCTTCGTCAAAAAAAATGCCAACAGCCTTAGTCTGATGTAGAATAAAATTCTGTTGATTTGTTGTTGATTTTGTTAAGATTAGACACGAGCACATTTTCTTCAGGAGGAAAAAAATTGCAAGGAAGGTTTCTTAATCCCTCCTTTATTTATTTATCTGTTTATTTTTGAAAAGAAGTATTTGCGTCTGATAATCTTCGAAATCGATAAAATTTTATTCAAAATCTATGTCAAGCCAAAGCTGCTCCCGCTCCTAATTTTAAAGATAAATAGGATAAGGTTACATTGGGTTAACCGATTAAGGCACAGAAATTCGAGATAGGGATGCTTTCGTAGATGACATTCTAATGGGAACGGAAAATGACTTGTAGATGTGTTAAACATTGGGAGTGAATGTATTGAATAAGTTATATAAAAAAGTTACGGAAAGTGTTGAAAGACCTGGAGGATTTTTAAAGTAAGATAAAATTTTCAGAATTATAATAACAGATACACGTTTTTAGAGCGATTTCGGGGACGTTTAATTAATGTTGAAAATAAAAGAGTACTTTTAAACGTTCCATCTGACAGCCTTTTCTCTAGACTTGTCTGGATTTCCATGATAAAAGGAATTTTTATAAAATTACCTGGGGTATTGATTCCTCTTCCTCTTTCATTACTTTCCAGAGTCCACCAATCGTGGTTAATTTGCGCTTAGAAAGCTTAGAAAAAGCTCTTTACAAGAGATTAGGGCCACAATATTCCATAGAGGAAACTTCAGGGGACTTTGTAGGAATACATTGAAAAGGTATACATGCAATGCCTGCATCAGTCATCATTTTATTTTCAGGGAATGAAAAGGCTTAGAAAAAACTTTTTTGAAAAGATCAGAGCCACAGTAGTTCATAGATGAAACTTCAGTGAACTTTACAGGAATACATTAAAAAGGTATACACGCAATACCTGCATCAGTCTTCATTTTATTTTAAAGGAAAGAAAAAGCTTAGAAAAAGCTTTTTTCAAATGATCAGAGCCCCAATAGTCCATAGATGAAACTTCAGGGAATTTTGCAAGAATACATTGAAAAGGTATCCATGGAATACCCGCATCAGTCTTCTTTTTGTTTTCAAGGCATGAAAAAGCTTTGATAGCCATAATAGTCAATAGCTGAAATTTCAGGGGTTTGGCAGGAATATATTGAAAAGGTATACATGCAATACCGGCATCAGTCTTCATTTTGGCTTCAAGAAATGCAGTGGTACTTTTCAAAGCATGACTTATTGCTTTGTTTTGATGAAGTTTCATTCTTTGGACATCATTGGGATAAAGAAATGGGATCTCTTCTCTAAATACTGGATGTGAAACGTTCCCTTGATAGTACGTTGATTTGATTTTAACATTTTACACCACTCTTATTATTTTAAATTTCTCACTGTAAGAGAATCCTGCGACAATCGTAAACTCCTTACTCAAATTTGCATTACATTTACGGAATCAAGTCAGCACATTTTTTCCTATTCGTTTTTTACAGTAAATAAGCCTTTCATTTGTTGCAGTTATGTAAGTAAACTCATGCTTCATGAAGGGTCATAATGTACACTCATGTCCATAAATTAAGGATAATTCGGAGTCACGCGGAAATCGGACTCTAAAATAAATATATCACCTGTAAAATCACTACACACATCTTCAAGAATCATATGCAAATTTCAGGAAGTAACGAGATGACACCGATGGTACATCACAATGACGAGAGTGTAAGAGAGTGATATATAAGGAATATAGGCAAAGAAGTAAAATTGTTCGCAGGCGCTTTATAAGCATTTCAGTGCAATAACCGAATAGGTATGACACAAAGGACGCATTTGGATGATTTTTTACGTGGTAGAATTATCGGCCGTCTGGAATGTGGGCGTACCCAACTGGATGTATCAGACGAACTTGGAATTGCCCAGAGTGCCATTTCCAGACTTTGGCAACGATTCCAAGATGATGGTAATGTGAGTAGACGTTATAGCACAGGTCGCCCCAGAGTTACAACGCCGAATGAGGACCGGTATTTGGCAGTTACTTTCAAAAGAAACAGACGGAGCACAGCCTCAGACTTGTCTCGTCAGCTCTCTTCAGCCACTGGTACTAACTAACTAATTTATACCACCGTCCGTTCAATTAAGAACACTCGGGAATAAACGTCACCCGTTTACCGATGACCTTGCACACCTGCTGGGCCCGAGGTCCCACATCCTCAAGACACCAACAATTTTATCAGGCTCCCTCTGCTAAACGCTCAACGTTTAGCCAACCCACTGCTAAACACGGACCAGTCAAGACCACCGTGTCGGCCGAGCCGAGACCACGGTGGGGTGGGCGATGACAACTTGGAGCGATGACTGGCCGTTGATTGAGGCTACCTGCCAGCACTACACGGGATGCCCCTCTGCTTAGGCTTTACATGGAACACCAACGACAGCAGTGACCAGACTCTCAATGGTCCAGTTTGCTATTTGGCTACCAATACTCTGGCGGAGGGGACTAACACCACCCGGCCCATAAAGAGCAAGTATAGACTTACCCCATGGATCATCGGGAACTACCAAGTTCATAAATGGTATACCCCCGTGGCCGAGACTGCCTAGGTACAGATCCTAGCTAGTAGCTTCGCATAGTACTCTGCGTCGACCCTCGGGGGGGGGGAGGTCAGCCACTGGTACGACAATTTCAAGGCAGACCGTGTACAGACGCTTAGGGCAGATTGGTTTATATGCTCGTAGACCTGTCAGATGCGTTCAACTAACTGCAACTCACTGTCGCCTGCGGTTAGCCTGGAGTAGAGAGAATGCATTGTGGACACCGCAACAGTGGGCTTGTGTGATGTTTCCCGACAAGTCCAAGTTTAGCTTGCAGTCTGATTCTCGTCGGACTTTCATATGGAGAGCTCCAGGTACCTGTAACCACCAAGAAAACATCATTGAACGACACCGTTACGGTGGTGCCGGAGTGCTCGTTTGGGGTGGAATTATTCTGGGTTTCAGAACTGACCTGCATGTTCAAATTGGAACCATGACAAGCCAAATCTATCTGGACATCATTCTGGAACAACATGTACGTTTGTTTCGGGGCGCCATGGGCGCACAATTTGTGTTTATGGATGACAACGCCCGTCCTCACCGTGCAAACATCGCAAGCGAATGCCTTCAATCGGAGGATATCACCCGTATGGACTGGCCACCATTCTCACAGGACTTGAATCCAGTAGGGCACGTGTGGGACATGCTTGGCCGACGAGTTGCAGCCCATCAACCTCCTCTTACATGTCCACCGGAACTTCGGAGAGCATTGCTTTTTGAGTGGTGTAATATCCCCCAAGATAAGATCGATAATTCGATACTCAGCATGCCTAGGCGTTGTACGGACTGTATTGCATCGTCTGGGAGACATACAATGTATTAACAATCATACCAACCATGCAATATTGGTTTTTTTGTAAATAGGTTTTTTTTTGTAATTTGCTCCAGGGAGAAAAAATCGCTAATTTTTTTAATAATATCAAACATATAGCATCTTTTTTTGCTCTTTACCTTTTGTTTAATAAAGCTTTACAAAATAGGTCAACTTTGTTTTGCTTCTAACTCTTTCTTTGCCTGATTTTGCATTATCCTTAATTTATGGACATGAGTGTGTAAGATCTCTCCGGCCCAACTTGTCAGTCACTGGGATAGTGAGTCACAAAAACGTGCGAAGGGGTTGAAACCCTTTTATTGTACTTTTAAAATTACAACTGCGTCTACTCGACGCTCGCAAACTGCGCCAACACGGCGGTTGAGCTAAAAGTAAGGTAAAACTGAAAATAAGAAACTAGATGAACAAATGTCAAACACTACCGACGAGGCTCTGAGATCTTAACTAACCGCGTTTTTAATTATCGCTGATATTCAGCAAGATTACTGATTTAACAGTTGAAATCTAGCACTTCTGCAAGGCTAGGCACACAGGCCGATACGCGCCGATCTAAATTCTACTAAGGTAAATCTCCAGCGTAGGTTCAAAGCAAGATGTTTACACGCTCGTTTCGTCTACTATTTAACTCAACTAGATTCCGCTAAATTTGACAAAACTGCGCGTGCTACTACAATTTACGTACTCTGGCACGGGCATTTCTAGGGGAAAAATGAAGGCTAAACAGGAAAGGAATATGAACTTAAAATAAATGTTAGTTAAAATAAATATAAACCCTACATTTGCTCTTGCCAGAATTTTGAACACTTGGAAGCAGGTCCCAAAAACGACCTGTTGAAAAGTTTCAACATTCTAACCTAAAACTCAAGAGCCCCGTTTACATAAAACAACTTTTGGCTATGAAATTTTACAATGTTTGGCGTCGCTAATAGAATTTCTTCGTGCTGAATCCTCTCTGCTGTCGTTTATCATTCAGTCTTTTCTTCCTTCCAGGATCTGGAAGGAACAAGTATGAGTATACTGAAAATACACTATGATTTACACTTTAATACTCGGTAGCATTTTACTTTTCGATGATTTTCTTTTTCTTATTTAACTGTTTATTTCCCATTCGTTCTTCATGCAAACTTTAAGTTGCTTTGCCCCGGTTCTCCACTTTATTTGTGGTGTCCAGCGGAAGTATTTCATGTTTTTTGTATATCAACACTTCCCCTAACCACAATGATTTGTTAGAATTCGATCAACCAACTATGACACACCCTAGTCCATCATACTAAATCTCGATGAGCTATATTTAATCTTCTTAAACTCAAGTGTTGGTGGAGAACCCTAAAAAAAGTCGCATTCATTCTAAATTCCCCCTCATTCAACTTTTCACATGCAGGTTTTCGCTCCAACGCATGATTTTATCTTCTAGTTCACATTTAGATTTTAACTGGTTTCTTTTACTATTTACTTTTAGTATGTAAAATTTTATGCTTTTACACTAAATTCTACTTTTACATACCTTTAAAGTATTTACATATCTTTACAAAATTCTAATACATACGATTCCTACAATATACAATAAGATGAACAAGAAAAAGATATTTTACTTCACGCTTCTTCGCCAAGCTGGCGGCCCTGAAACTAAATTTTCCATTAATACATAAAATACGAAAATATTTTATATCTGGCCAAATTTTGGCTTTAACATAACAAAACCAGTCTTTCGACCAACATGAACTGCTTGTTCTTAGACATTAAACTTAAAATAAAATCTTGCTTTGCTTTCGCTAAATACAGTAAACAAAACTGAGTCTCAACCGAGACAAATTGGCTTCCTTCAACACCTAGAAACTTCGTATTTACACATAACAGTTCAGAACAAAAGAAAAATTTATAGAAGGTTTAACTTATCTTTGACTTTTCGATGCTTGGAACTCAGTCATCCTCTTTTCACAGAACTCTGTCCATGTCAGGGAATTCATAGCAGTCAGCCTGCGCCTTTGACTTCTTTGGCTCTCCTCCATAGGCTTTCTTTTCTGGCCTCTACGTGCTGGTCTTTTGGGGTGTTGGTATTCCGGTTCCTGCCTTTTCCTCTTAGCACCTGGATGGCTGTTTCTGGGGGCCTCCGGTTTGCGTTCTTGCTTGAATTTTTTCTGCTGGCTAAAATCTTTTCGCTCTCGTTGTCTCTTTTTTCGCTGGATCGGCGGCCTTGTTTCTCTTTGGATATCCGGAACTGGATGCGGTTGCGTTGACTCTGCTTTTCTGTTGTGGGATCTTGTTACTGGTTTTTTGCTCTTGCTATCTTGCAAGGATTCTGTACGGGACGTAGTTGTTCGCTTAACCTTTTTCTCTGCTGGAGTCTGGAGGTTTTCAGTCCTTCTTTTCGGGATCCTTGCATAACTTGTAGAAGGGCTTTGTTCTTCGGTGGTTCTCTGCTTCTTGGGTTCTTCGGCGGTTCTCTGCTTCTTGGGTGGCGGGGTAGACGGCCTTGCTTCTGGACTTTCCAATTGTTGGGAACTTGATTCCTGCAAAAAACTTTTGAGCACTTCAAAATCATTTTTCTCGTAAAACTTCTTCACCTGGTCGGGACTTGCTTTACAGGTTTCTCCTCTCTCGTTCTTAAGGTATAATATGGCTCCCTTGATTTCCTGAACAATATAGGGACCTTCAAATCTCGGAGCCAATTTTGCGGAAAAGTACTCTGGTGCATTTGATAAACAAAATTTTCTTTTTAAAACTTTGTCCCCCACTTTAAAATCTACTTCACGGCGTTTTCGATTATAATAAATTTGCTGTCTGTTTCTTGCCATATCTGAATTTTTAACCGCCTCATGAATCAATTTCTGCACATCTTTTTGCCTAAATTCTTGTTCCCTTTGTTGAACAAAGAATAATTTATCTAGAGGTGTTATTAACTTACGCCCTAAAAATAATTCCGCTGGCGTTTTTCCAGTGGAGTCATGAATTGCTGTTCTTAAAGCATAAGCTAACTCATCTATGTAGCCATCCCAGCGCTTGTGATGTGTGCTAACATAACTTCGAATTATTTTTACAATATTTTTATTAACTCTTTCCGCGATGTTTGCCTGTGGTCTGTACGGAACCATCTTGATATGGCGTATGCCAAGTCCAGAGCAAATGTTCTCGAAAATTTGGCTAACGAATTGTTTGCCGTTATCGCTAATGACTTTTATCGGTGCACCGTATTTGAAAATGTACCTGTGTAAGAATGCATCTGCAACTGTTTTGGCTGATGCACGTTTAAGTGCAACAATTTCTGTCCACTTTGAAAAATGATCTACAATTACTAAAAGATAACAATTTTTATTTAACTCACTCTGGGGGAAAGGACCAAGAAGATCTATGCCTAATATTTCATTCGGAAATGTAGCGCGAATGCTATTTAAGTACCCGGCCGGGCTATAATTAATATCATTAATTAACTAACATTGCTTGCAGGACCTGACATACGCAGTTACTACTTTGTATAATTGCGGGAAATATACCGCCTCGCGTACCCTTTTTATTGTTTTTCTGATCCCCAAATGACCCGATGTTGGCGCGTCGTGTGATTCCTTCAAAATGCTCAATCGAAGCGAGGCTGGGATGACTGGCTTATACTCGAAGTTTTCGTTTGTTGATTTAGTATAAAACAATAAATTATCTATTATCTCATAGTTCTGTGCTCTACATCTTATTACGGCCACATCTAAGTTTTCGAAATTATCAGGGTCTTTTTAATAAGCGTAAATATTTCCGAATTCAGGATCAGCTTTCAATTCAGCAATAATTGTCTCTGGAGAATCTATGATTTTAGAAGTTAACACAGTGCCTTTGAGTTCATTTCCTTCATCGTCCAGTTTTATTCGGGATAGTGCGTCCGCGACATTATTTTCCTTTCCCGGTTTATACTTAATTATTAGGTTATATTCTTGAAGTTTTAGAGCCCATCTTATTAACCTGGGCGTTAGATTTTTTCCCGAGTAAAGTCTACCAACGGCCGCATGATCCGAAAAGACCGTTACTGGGGCTTTGCCAAAATGAACTCTAAACTTCTGTACAGCCATTAATACTGCTAATGTTTCTCGCTCCGTCGCTGTATAATTCCTTTGGGTAGCGTTTAATGTTTTACTAAAAAATGCTAAAGGATGCCCTTTCTGCATGAGCACTGCACCTATGGCATAGTCCGAAGCGTCGGCTGCAATTTCTAAATTTTCGTCACCTTCCGGGAATTTCAAAACAGGGGCATTGATGAGCGCTTCTTTTAACTTCTCAAAAGCTGTATTTGCCTCTGCTGTCCATGTAAACTTACTTTTCTTTCTTTTAAGTACTAACAACGGTTCTACAATATTAGCAAAATCCTTTATGAATGATCGATAATAAGAGCATAACCCGAGGAAAGAAGACAGTTTCTTTGCGGTTTTAGGAGGGGGGAAACTTTTGATAGCCTTTATCTTTGAATCTTGAGTTTCTATGCCCTTTTGCGAAATTTTATATCCTAAGTATTTAAGTTCTTTTGTCGCGAACTTGCATTTTGATGCGTTAATTGTTAAACCGGCCTCTTTTAATAACGAAAAAACTTCCTGCAAGTCCTTAATATGCTGCTCCAACGAACTACTTGTTATAATTATATCATCTAAATAAATTAAAGTCGATTTTCCTAGGACAGGTTTTAAAACAATGTCCATAGCTCTCTGAAATGTCGATGGGGCCCCACACAGCCCAAATGGCATGCGTAAAAATGCATAAGTTCCTGATTTTGTGATAAACCCGGTTTTATGTATATCTTCTGGTTTCATAGCTATCTGGTAGTAGCCCGATGTTAAATCCAAAGTAGTCATATATCTCGTAGATTTAATCTTTCTAATTATTTCCTCAATCACTGGCAGAGGGTAAACCGGGAACTTTGTAATGCTATTTAATTTTCTATAATCAATAGCAAACCTCCAAGCTTTTTTATCAGAAGGCGGAAAATCATTCTTTTTCCTACGTAGTACCACTGGACTCGCGTAATCACTGTTTATTGGCGAAATAATCTGATTTTGCAGCATTTCCTTTATATGCTCTTCAATAATGAGCTCTTTCTGTTTATCATACCTGTAGGGTTTGGCCTTACAGGGTTTATTGCATGTTAGTTGTATGTCATGGGTTACAATTTGACAATTACCCGGACGTTCTGAAAACAAATTTGAAAAA
>KK122373.1:0-75003 GCA_000611955.2 Stegodyphus mimosarum
GTAGGCTAATTATTGTAACAGTTAGTATTTAACATTTGGTACCAGAACATTTGGTGCCGCGATATTAGTATATAACATCTGGTGACGTGTCAAATTAGCACGTAACATTATTATTTTCTGGACATTGGCAATGCTGCATTCTTAACATCGATAAAACTAAAGTAATAGAGAATGTATCGAAGTTTTTCCTTACTCTATAAGAACACGTCGGAAAATTAACAGTTGTTTGTTCTTTTCCAGTTTCACTATAAATTAATAACTTTACACGATAAATTACTTGATTTATGACTGTGAATGATTGTTTTATCCATAAGATTATAAAAGCACTAAAATGAGTAACAAAAATATTGATGAATTAATTTTAACTTTTTCTTAATTCCTGAGAGCAAGAACAATGTATAATTTTCTACTGGCGTGATTTAGGTTGCAAAAAAATTACTCATGACGGCAAAGCAATGATTTAATACTTTATGTTTTCAAAGAGGTTTAAAGAATGCAAAATCCTTATTCGAAGAGCATTTATATTGAAACAAAACAAACGATAAGTATCAAAATTTCATTCTGTAAAAGACAAATCAACTGCCATTACTAGCGGTTCCTGGCCAAAGAAGCTGCTATGACTAATGTTGGATAGCATTCAATGTTCCGGCATAAACAAAATTGTTATTCGTAAAATCAAAGACTTTCATTATGAATGTTGGGAAGAGAAAATTTCGGGAAAATGGAAAAGTTATTTGTTGAAAATGTGGAACTTTTTTAAAGGTTGTTTAAGAATATATCAAAGAAAGATACGCGACATTGATTTAATTATTGGGCCGGAGCGCTTCTCGGCGTATCCTGAAAATATTTAGCTTGAAGTACCCGAAAAGATACAGCTTGAAAATTTATCTGTTAAAGCATCGTATGTCTCATGTTAAGTTATAGACATAGATTTAATTGACTTTATTGAAAGTACTTGTTTGCAGTATTCTCATAATTTTTTTATATTAATCCGATAGGGCGCTTCTTAATTGAAGAAACACTGATGAACATAATTATTGCAATTAATGCAGAATAGTATACAATACACTCTGAGAATGTGTTTCATTCACAGTAATAGCTCATTTTGAAATCTTGTAATAATGTAGTTGAATGTATACAGACTTAGTCTTGAAGTATATCTAAGTATTTATAACTAACGTAATCTATAGAATAGTTTAGTGTATCACCAACGGCCTGAACGGTAGAAAGCATGAAAGTAAGAATAACCTATTCCCTACCTCCATGGTAGACCTCCTTATTTCCTACCTCCATGGTAGAGTTACTGATTATTAGGATTTCGAACCAAGTTCATATCCAGGCGAAATTGTTTGCTGCATGAGAATTTTCAGGGTTTCCCCCACGTACAAAATGGATATTGATCCATTTTTCCTTCAAAATATCTTCAGGATAGAATTCCTGACCTTAGGCAGACAACCTTCTTGTGATTTGTCATAGTATAAATCGTCCGATCTAATCTGCCTAATGTTTGTGTTAAAGCATCAATCTAAATATTGTACATAATTCTGTTCTAGAACTGATTTCAGTTAGTACTTGATGTGATATTAACTTTTAATTTCATTTGAACTCCTTTCTTAAAAATATATTAAATTGCTTGTATCTTCCCATATCGAGTTTAGGCTTAACACATGACTTTATCATGTGTGTAACATCATAACTTATGTTAAATGTTTCTTAGTTCTAAAGCAATATTCTATTTTGAAATGCATTTATATTTGCTTTCCTGTAAAGTAGGACGGAATACACAATTTGCTTTAAATTAGAAAGACCAGATTTAAATTTTGATTTAAAGCCTGATTCTAGTATTTGATTTAAGGCCAGACATCAGACGAATTTAAACATATTTTTCTTATTATTATCCTACGAAAAACTCAAGAGTTTTGAAATGGCAGTCGTATCACTAAAGTGGAAGACACTTTTAGCATAAATAATCCTTAGAAGTCAAACTTTTCATTATTTCTGAAGATAGAGTGAAGTTCGTACCGCTTTTCTGAGAATAATAGGTTTAGAGAGATTTTCCAAATAGCGTTTCTTATTATAACTGAGCATTGAAGGGAAAATAACTGCTAGACTGCTGAATTTACTAACTGAGATTATTAGACATACAAAGAAAAGTTAAAAAACGATAGGAGTTTTCAAAGTTAATCCTTTCAGTCGTAACGTATATTCAGACATTTCAAAAATTGGAAACAAACTGGATGCTAAACTGTCTTTTTTATTATTTTTGCTAAGACTAAGACTTATTTTTGCTAAGGCTTTGCTAAGGCTATTTCCTAAGCGAATTTTTACAGAAGTACGTACTTTAATACACTAGAACATATGCATGGGCAAATGACCAAAATATAGTTTTAGGGGCATAGGGGGTTATAAAAAAGTTGTTTATGTTTATCAAGTAATTATTTTTCAGGCATTCAGCTTTGCTATAAATTCAATCTAAGACAAACGCTTGCTGCAAATTTGTTTCAAATGATATTTCGCAGGATTTATGTGCAGTTTTGTACTGCAAATAAACGATTCGGTTAACACAATAATTTAATTTTGAATCAAATGAAAATACGACAAAGATATACACTCTTTAAAAAAAAGAAAAAAAATCGAAGCACCCAGAAGGACTTTTGCGTTCGTGACGAAATTTGGTATGCAAAAACATCTTGATCGAACATGCAAATGATCAAAGTTTCAATTTAAAAGTTGTTTAAGTGCGGCTAAGCCTAATTAATTTGGCCATAGCGACGAGCATATTCACAAAGCCTACAGACCTTTTGCCTACGGTCTGCTCTCATTGGACGAAACATCTGCTTGGCGGTCATATTTGGAATAGTGAGTTATCGCCTTGCAGTCTTCGTAATTAACGCCAAACATACCTTGTGGGTTTTCCAGTAAAGCGAGGAGAAACAGCGTTTATTTCATTCGATAATTTTTTTATTTTATGAATGAAAGCTAAGGGGAATTGTGTGTAATATATTTTAAATAACCTACTGATCTTATTAATAGTTCATTTGTATTTGGTTAAAGAATGAATTTAAACTGTTAAAAGTACGATAATTGTTTTGCAAGAAAAAGTATTTACATGGAAATGGGATATGTGCTTTTTTCGTCATTTCTGTTAGAGAGAGTCTGTTATGAAAATTTACATAGTGCATTTATTATACAAATAAAAGGATATTAAAAAATAAACCAAATGAAAACATTCTATAAATATTTAAGGGCGTCGGATACCAATTCTTTTCACTTAAATTATGAGTAAGTATAACTAAAATTATATTTTATTCCATTATGCGCTATTTCTATTGTAACGCTTTTCGGGATCTTGGATCGTAATCTTGCAACTAATATCTACTACAAAGAATACAAACCAGTGAATAAAAATAAAAAAAAATTACCCTTAACAAAAATAGAGAAAATAAAAGTGTTAAATTTTTAACTCCGCACCCGAAGGTGAAAAAACCAATAATAACAAAGCTATTCAGTAAGGTGAGGATAAAAACAAAAATAAGTCCGTGCAGTGAGAGTTTGTAAAAGATACGAACGGGATTAGAAACCCCGATCTAGAAGTCCAAGAATTTTTTTTTCTCGTGCTCTGTACCGTTGAGCTGCGGTTCCTTCTCCGGCTTTCACACGCTTTTCGGTCACGATGCTGATATACAAATAGCAAAGGCGATGAAACAAAAGTCGCCAAGCACAAGATTCTGTAACCCTACTTTTCCTGTTTCAACCAATCAGAGCAAACAATAGCAGAAACGGTCTGTAGGCTTTGTGAATATGCTAGCGACGATATTTATTTACATTTGGAACTTAGCAGAATAGTGAATTTGTTGCCAATCTAGAGAAACTAAGCTTCGCAACAACAAAGCTAACGCTTTCTTTTATTATTGTGAATTAATTCCTGCTTAATCGATTCTAGAATTTATTCTATTTAATTTCTTTTATAGATCGTTTTAGATTTATTATAGTATTTGAACAGAGCATGTGGCAACGATTAAGTAATTCTCCACATGATATACATAATGTTAGTGCATGAATTATAAAATGAATGAGATCTAATGCTGTTAAGTGAAGCTAGCGCCAGAGTGTCGCTATGGCGAACAAATATAGTAAATTTTAAAGAGTGCATTTATTCTAATGTGGTTTATGCGCCATCGATGAAGTAGATTTAATTAAATCTAATAAGTTTAAATGAAATGCAAAATGCGTATAATTTAATATTCCGTGCAAGGAAGTCATGTGGCGTACACATCAGACTTTTTTAAAAAAAAGTTAGAGGTTATTCGCAAAGAATCTGTCCAAGTGCTTTTTGACAGTCTCCAACGAACTGAACTCTAAGTCATTCAGATAATTTTGAAGTGACCTGAAGCGATGAAACTCCGAGAGGCAAGGTTTATTGGATATGAGTCAGATTGGTGACACGAAAAATCTCAGACATTTATCTGACATTCATCGAAATGTGGAGTCGAGCATTGTTATGAAAACAACGCGTCGAAAATTGGTCAGTTCTAGGTGCATTTCTTCGATTTCTGTTTTTCAAACCGCCATTTGGGAATGGCAATTATCATCTGGTTTATTATTTATTATCTGATTCGGTGGCAATAATCCCTAGATTGAAATTCTGTTTTATTCTCACCGCATACAAAGCATTAGATTTTTAGGATGCAACCCTTCTTTGATATTACAAAAGGAGGATCTTCGGCTTACACCATGATAGTTTTCTTGTAACATTATTGCAGAGTATTCATCTCATATGTCTATTAATGAGCCACTTCCAAAAAAAAAACTTCTTCATTATTTTGCAACAAAGAATCGCATGCCGAAATATAAACAAGCATATTCTTCTCTGTTAAAGTATGGGGTACCTATAAATCGTATCTAGGCTCCAATTTCACCATTTTTCACTTCTGCATTCAAACCTTCGAACCTAGTTCTGAAAATTAACGAAAATTACAGCTGATTCTGGGTGCCTTAGCGTCTCCAATAACCCTAATACCAAATGGTCATGCACTATGCTGTTTGGAATATTTATTCTGTTTGATACTTCCTGAAATCTGTTACTTGAAGTTTCAGCGATAGCTTCTTTTAACAGTCTTCTTCTTTAATAGATGTTTGTTTACAGAACATAGTTGTCTAGATAGGCATCATTTTCGAGGCTGAAATTTACATACCTCTCAAACCAGTTTCGGAATGTGTCATCAGAAACAACATTTTCTTTCTGTATAACCAAAATTTGATGAATATAGTGTGACTAACATGTTGTTGTTTCTTGTTTTTTTTTTAAAATTGTATAATATGACGAAAAAGAAGTTCTGAGTTCTCTATTTTTAGCACTGTACTGAAACAAAAATTATGCCGCAACATATGCTAAAATTATGTAACGTGAGTAAAAACGACCGGATTTAAACATCTCCTTCAATCAAGGTTACGCCTCATCAGCGGGCGAGCGAATCTTTGAACACTGGTAATTTCGACCTGGGTTCAATTCCAGTACAATAGGCTGAATGCATGGGCATTTTCGTGGTTTTCCCATGTGTAATGTGTGTGCAAGCCAGTTACCTTTAGAATGTCCTCCACGGAAGGCATTCTTCCCCTTAGGCAGATAGTCCGGGTGTGTTTTGCCATAATTCATCAAGCCAAACCAAATGGAATTAAGTTTTTTTGCGTATCAGTAATAACAAAATATTTAGAAGAAAACGTGAGAACATTTACAGGTGAACCAATATTTTAAGCGAAAAATTATAACACAATTTTCATATCTTATACTTTTTCAAAAATAATATGTTGGAATCATATATCAAAACTGTTTCTCTGGTAAGAGCTAAATATTCTTCTTGTAATAAAGTTATTGAAAATATTGCTAAAAGTACTTTTTAGCTTAAATTTTTGAAGCATGGAGATGCTTTCATGCAGTCAATCTATTTCGATCTCAAAGCATTGCATTTCTTAGCATAAGTATTCAGACTATTGCATTTCCTAGTTTAATTTCTAAGAGTATTGTCACTTTCTATTTATTTGAACGTTTATTTTCTCGTGGTAATGACAGTATGTTAAAACATTATCGAAGTAAACGAAAAGTCAAATGAGCGTTCCTCTTGGGAGAATATTTTAAATTATTTTCGCGATAAATTCTTCGAAGCATTTACTTTGAGCGTAATTGAGTTTGCCGTCTACGCGTCGTTTATATTTAGAAACCACATTTCGTTTGTAAATTCCCGTTTAAACCTCCATTTATTCTGAAGACAAATGTTCTGTTTTGCAATAAATAGGGCTTCCGTAAGGCGTGTGAAATTCGAAATACATTCTAACCTCGCCGTCTTCTGTTCCATTGAGGTTTCGAATCACGTCTCTCATATCTTGTCGTAAATTCTGAGAAGTATTTCAACGGTCTCTGAGGGGATGAAACCACCTTCAAAACAGAACTATACGTGCCAGACTGTTGAAGTGCTTCATTTCTCATTCCGCCGGCATTTTCATATATGGAAATATTGAAGTTTCGACGTAAATCTCTAAGCTAATACCAAAGTCTGGAGATTGAATATGACTGTAGTTATTTAATACGGTACTTTTGCAACTCCTGGCTGTACTATATAGAAGATGTATATTGTATAGCGTATACACTTTACATGCTGTTTAAGAATATCTGCTTGTAAATAAATGGGCAGATTTATCTTATTTAGGAAGTGCGTTTTATTTCAGGGATTGATTTTATAACAAGTAACAGGAGGCAAAATTCCTTTTTATTAGTTTTATATCAACTAACAAAAGATAAGACGAAATATTCTTCGAATAGAAAAATTTAATTATAAACAGTTATAAGCAACATGCGAACACAATCCGCCACATTTGGGGAGAAATCACAAAAAGTTGTCAAACTTGGCGAGCATTTGGCGATATTTCGGTACGGTTCCTGTATCACTAACTATAATTGGTACTGTAATTAAATAAATGTAATTGATCCCTATATGTAGTTGTAACTGTATACGGCTCTTACATGTAACGGTATATGCCTTCCAGTAATTTCGAGAAATGAAAGATATTAGCTCTCTGCGGCCGAGGAAAACCTACATAAGATCGGGGAAACATCAGTTCTCAGATTTTAGTTCTGAGTTTAGATCTTCGTGCATACCAAGCTATCATTGGTTCTGTTTGCATTCAATCCATTAGGAATGCGTACTTACGCAACAACAGTTTGTACTTTCCATTCATAAATCCGGTTCCAGTAGCAGTAGTTTGGTTGCATTGAAATGAAGTCTTAAAACATGCCACATAAAATTTTTTATGTTCCCTAGTGTATAGTATGAGCGTCATCAAATATTACGTAACTAAAATTTTGTAAAGCTAGCTAATTACTTACTTGTACGAAGTAAAAAGGAAGTATTATAATTGCGAAAAATTTCCGGTTTCCTATTTCAACGAAAATATCTATTTTGACCGCTATCGAATGCAATTTAACGATGTTTTTGAGTGGCATTCGTACGTAAGAACAGAATAAAAGACTCGTTTCCCCCAAAAAATTATAAAACTGATTTAAAATGCATTCTGAAGACATTTTTTCGTGGCGTCTGTGGGTACCTACGTATGTATCTTGCATAACTCAAAATCGAGTAGCCTCAGTACGTTGGAATTATGTATATAGGACTGTTATAATATGTAGATGTGCACCTCCTGTTTTGGGTGCAATCGGCCGCACCAAAAATATAGAAATTTATGTATATATATATCCACTTTGTTTCTCGGCTCAGTGAGCTCAGTTATTTTATTCTTATCTTCCGGTTAAGGTTTTTATGCCTTTAGTAAATCTGCATACAGGATTTGTAGAATTATCAACAATTTGAAAGTTGTTTAAGTGCGCCTAAGCCTAATAATTTTTCTCGTGGTGGACATATTTGCTTATATTTGAAACTTAGGAGAACATTGGATTTGTTGCCAATCTAGAGACACTAAGCTTCACAACAACAAAGATACCGCCTTCTTTTAATGTTGTGAATTAAATCATGCTTAATCTATGCTGGAATTTACTCGAGGAAATATGTGCTTAAGATTTACTTCGTAATTTTTATTACGAAGCTATAACTATTTTGAGTTTTTATGTATTTTTGCCTTGACGCGAAGTGAGAACTGAACTAATTGAATGAAAAATACTGAATCGTCTGTGAAAAACTGTTTTATCTTTTCTTTCTTGTTTGCTTGTTTAATTTTTTTTACACATCGTTTTAGATTTATTATAATATATGAATAGAACATGTGGCAACGATTAGGTAATTCTCCAAATGATATGCATAATTTTTGTTCATTCTGATGAGTTATGAAATGAATGAGATGTAACGCTGTTAAGTGAGGCTAGCGCCAGAGTGTCGCTGTGGTAAACAAATATAATGAAATTTAAAGAGTGCATTTATTCTATTGTGGTTTATGCGCTATCGATGAAGTAGATTTAATTGAATCCAAAAAGTTCAAGTGAAATGCAAATTGCGTATAATTTAATATTTAGTAAAAGGCACACATCATATTTTTTCTATTTTTCCCATGTGTAGCGCAAATACCAACTATTTTCTCCTAGAAAACCTGAGGCATCCCTCTCCGTAAGCAGATAAGTCTTCATACTTTTTTTGTAGTCAGATAAATAAAACATAGAAGAAAAGATTTAAGGAATTCATCAAGAAATGACTTGCAGCGGAAGACTCCATGGCTAAGTGGCTAAGACTTGAGTCGCTAAGACTGCTGAGAACTGGTAGTTCCCACTCGAATTCGAAATCCCTGTAAATAATCTGATGGCCTGGCCATTTTCATAGAGTTCCACATGTATAACGTAAATACGTGGCAGTTTTCTCCAGAAGGCTTTTTACGAAACTTTCCTTTCTTTAGATATCTTCTTAGACATCTTCTTCTTGTGCTTTCCTATTCGAATAAACAAAATATGGCTGCTCTATAGACATTAAATTACAAAATTAAACATGCATTATTTTGGCATTGTAAACAGAAAGTCAACCATTTGAAAACGCAATTCTTAAAAGGATTTATAAAGTTAAAACTTTTGGAGAAATTTGATAGGAAGCTTTTATTTCGAATATAATAAATCGTTTTGCATTCTAAATGTCTACTTTCTTTTCCTAAAGCTTAAATTTTTAATTACTGCGTTAATTTTCATTTGTAATCCCTAATCATTAACCATGTCTTTTACCACATGCTCTAAAAATTACTTTTTAGTGCCATAATCAGGCCAAAATAGTAGACAAATATGAGAGTCCGTACTTGTAAATCAGATTCACGACCATGTAAAAATGTTATTGGAAAGCGCATTCTGAAGTTCTGCCCATTTGACCAGCATATCAATAGATGTTAACGTTTGAATATTCGAAGGGGCCATTTCTTCAAAGCAATCTCATTTCGTCCTTGTTCCGAAATTTTAGTAGCAAATTCTTTCATATATGGTAATTTGATATGTTTTGTTGCTACGCGAGAGACCATGTTAATAACTTAAATGTTTAAAATTTTAATCGTGGCAACACTACAGTCCTGCTGTAGTTTAAAGGGGCGTGATAATCCAGTTCTTACTCTTCCACCAATAATTTGTTATAGCTGACAAGTTTATTTTGATTTTATTTAACCCTAATAAAAGCTTATAGTTATGACTGGGTGCGGCCGGCAGACTGGCTGTCTGAATCTTTGTCTGCGCATTTTAATTGTGAATTATTCATCGTCATTCAACCTTTAACGTATACACAATTTACAGCGGAAATCAATATTGTTAGATTGATATTTTTAGCTTTTTGAATAAATATATCTCGCTGATATTAACTGTAAGTTGAATTAATGGTTGAGACAGTATTTATTTACAGAAATTCAAATTTGTCATTGTTACGATAGAAATTTATAAGTTTTTCTGTATTAGTTTGAACCAATTATTTGTTAACTCTGAGATAAATGCGGAAGGTTTTAGCTTTATTCCTTCTTGGTTTGAAGAGTAAACCGGTTATGACTACTTATATATCCTACATTTTTTAGAACTTAACGATACTGACTAAATTTAGACCAGATGTGAGGAACAGTCTTGGACCTGTCTGTGTGGATGTTTTCAATAAAAGCTGAGATGAAGCTGTGGAATAAATGCGTTGGAATTAGACTCATAAAAACGCTGGTAAAATTTAATGGTGTGCCTCTATTTTTTTTCTTTCGTTTCCTACTTGGGAAGCTTTAATGTATCTCCTTAAACAACGGCAGTGATTTGAGCAAGTCTGAATAAGGTTACAACCGAAAACGTCGCGGCGAAAAATCACAGATGATAATGTCGCGGAGAAAACAACGCAATGAGAAAACATCGCGCTACAAAACATCGTGGGAGAAAGCAAACAGAAAACATCGCAGTTCTAAAACATCTTGGTACAAAATAGCGTGGTCGAAAATAAAAGCAGTTCAAAAACTTCGCAGTTTAAAAACATCGTTGTTGAAAATATCGTGGTAGCAAAGTACCTACAAATCATTGCATGACGACAACATCGCACACATATGTTTTCAAATCCCATATCGACATATTGTGTAATTGACTTTCGTGATAACTAACAAATCGACATTCAAAAAATTGATTGCACGCTATATATGAAACTGGTAAGGACGCTTTAAGAATAAACGGAAGCAAAACAAATATAATTTTCACTAAAGCAATATCAGATTAATAAATGTGAAAGTAAAATAATCTGATATTAACTAAACAAGTTTTACAGAGCTAACCTCATGCAGTTATTTATCTTCCTTTTCCTAAGCAGTATTCTTCATAAAAATTATCAGTAAAACTTTATAAAAGAAGGTTAATTTATTAATGACCTTTGTTAATTAACTATTTAAATTTAGAATTCTATTAAGTTTTATAAGTTGCATTAATTTTCTACTCATTTTAAATTTTTAAATGCTTAAGGTCCCTTATTTTTTTAGAAAAAATTTAATAGTTCATTCAAAAATATGAAATATAGAATTAAAAGAATCCCTCTTTCCTTCTTTCGCTCCCAAATCATTATGCGAAAATGCATTTACAACTTTTAAAACTTGAAAAACGCATGCGTGCCATGTCCTCACGTGATTGATTTGTAGGTACTTTGTTTTTTACCACTATATTTTTGACGACTATGTTTTTAAACTGCGAAGTTTTTGAACCGCTTTATTTTCGACCACGATACTTTGTACCACGTTTTAGAACTGCGATGTTTTCTCTTTGCTTTTTTTTCTTTTGTACCGCGACGTTTTCAGCGGACACCCTGAATAATTATGGCTTAAAGGTATTATGGATTATCTTTCCGAGCAACCGTTGATCGTGTTGGAAGAAACTATGTCGCAGTAATTTGAACACAGAGTCAGTATGTGCAAAAAAAACGTACCATTTGTTGGAAATGCTTGCACCAGAATCACCACTCCATCGAACGAAAGAAGAGGCACATTTGTGCATAGCACTGGAGGATTGCACAGCAGGATTAATAAGCACAGAAGAATTGCGATCTGATGCTCAACAACATCCGTCAGTGCGTACCATTTCACTTTTAAAAGAGCGAGAATTTTAGCAAGGCACCGGTTTCCGCGTATTGTTCATCATAACTGTATGGTGCTACAGATGGTGCTCTGAACACCTGACATGGACAAACGAATAGTTTCAAGCCAACCTCGATTCTGCTTGCAACACCACGATAGTAGAGTTCGAATCTGGCAGCATCCTATGAGAGACATCATGATTTTTGCCCTATAAATTGTCATACCAGCAGTCGTAATACTAATATAACGATGTTTTTGCTTGACATCTGTACGTAAGGACAGAATAAAGGACTCTTTTTCCCAAAACGGATTTCATGGTGTCTTGTACATACGTACGCATCTCTCGTAACTCAAAAATGAGTAGCCTCAGAACGTTGAAATTTTGTATATAGGACTGCTATGACATGTAGATGTTCACATCCCTTTTTGGTTGCAATCGTTGGACGAAAAGTATATATATATATATATCCACTCTACTACTCGGCTCAGGAAGCTCAGATTTTTTACTCTTGTATGTTGGCAAATTTTGAATTTTTTGCTTTAAAAATGATTGAATTATGTTGTTCTTATCTTCCGGTTAAGGTTTTTATACCTTTAAGGAACCTGCATTTTATAGTTGTAGAATTATCAACAATTCAAAAGTTATTTAAGTGCGGCTAAGCGTAATAATTTTTCCCATGGCAGCCATATTTGTTTGGATTTGAAACTTAGCAGAATAGTGGATGTGTTGCCAATTTAGAGAAACTAAGCTTTGCAACAACAGAGATAACACCTTCTTTTATTATTGCGAATTAAATCATGCTTAATCAATTTTGGAATTTATTGGAGGAAATAGGTGTTTTACGATTTACTCCGTAATCTTTAATGTAGCTAATTTGAAATTTTATGTTTTTTTACCTTGTCGCGATGGGAGAACTGAATTAAGTTAATGAGAAATACTGAATCGTCTGCGAAAAACTCTTTCTCTTTGTTTGTTTATTTGTTTAATTTCTTTTATATATTGTTTCAGATTTGTTATAGTATTTGAATAGAACATGTGGCAACGATTAGATAATTCTTCAGATGATATACATAATTTTTGTGCATTCTGAGATATAAAATGAATAAGATGTAAACTCTATTAAGTGAACCTATCACCAGAGTTTCGCGATGGTAAACAAATGTATTGAATTTTAAACAGTTAATTTTTCTATTATGGTTTATGCGCTGTTGACGAAGTAGATTTAATTCACTCTATTAAGTTTAAATGAAATGTAAAATGCTTATAATTTAACATTCCGTACAAGGAATTCATGTGGTGCACACATCAGATTTTTTTTACTATAGCAGCCATATTTATTTACATTTGAGACTTAGAATAGTGAATTAAGTCCGTTTCTGGACCTTCAATATCTTTTTGCCGAGTGGTATCAAACGTAAACGTTAACTTTTTGCACCGAAAAATCTGCCTTCTTGCCCGCTGGCCGAATTGCTTGTTTTCGGGTGAAAACTCTAATTTTAATCGTAATTTTTTAAAACTGTTTCAGCTGTATTTGATGTTTTATCTTTTTCTACATTCTTCAATTTTTAATGAAGATATTTTGAGTTTTATGTATTTTTGCCTTGCCGCTAAGTGAGAACTGAATTAATTGAATGAGAAATATACCTAATGAAGGTCGAGGAAATAAGTTTAAATGAAGCGCAGCAAAAAATGCGTATAATTTAACATTCCATGCAAGGAAGTCATGCGGTGTCTACAAGAGATTTTTTACTTTATCAAAAGATAAATATCCCCTGTTACGAAGTTTCAACAACTAAAGTAATCGCATTGTTTGGGAACACATTTGCATGTGAAGAGTTATTTTCCGTAAATGAAAATTAGTAAACCTAAAAAAAAAGAGCTATATTGACCGACGAGTGACTAGTTTTAAGTTGTAGATTCATTGGGTTGTATATATATGCAGAACAGTGAAGAAGAACGTTAGATTGCTTCGCTGGGATTCGAACTTCAGACCTCCTAAATACGTTCTGAGCGTTGTACCAGTTACATCATGAAAGCATGCGAAGATAATTTTAAACATCATGAGGTATTATAGCTGAAAGCTGTGATAAGAAATAAAGAAGTTTAAAATTATTTACATAGAAATAATTTTTTTGTATGCGTTAAAAAATAATTAATAAACGAAAGAAAAATAATAGGTTATCATTATTTATTCTCGAATTTTGTTCTACTTGTAAATTTTCCATAATTTGTTTATTTTTAGTTTAAATTAAAAAGTAACTCATTTTGTTGTTAGAGTAGTTTTCAATAAATATCACTCTGGAAACTGAATAATTAGCTATCAATACGTTTGAATTACAAAATGTCGCTGAGTAAAATTTCTTGCAGCTACCAACCTTTAGATTTCAGAATATACGTATATAGGTATTGATTTTTAATCGTAGTCTCGGTAAGATAGTAGCAGGCTGGGAAGATGGCAGATGACACTGACACAAAAATGAATTAAGATTAATTCTCAATCTTTATTTCCAGGCATTTAAAATAATTTCCGTAGATGTTTGTCCAATAATAATGAAATCGAAACATTTCTATGATTCAGTAATAATGAAATATAGTAAATTTCTATATACATAGGATTTTAAAAGAAATGACGCAGGCATTTAAGCAATGGTAAGATATAAAAAATACGATAGCTGCTTTAAAAAAATAATTGGCGACCTCAAAATTAACAGTTTCCAGATTTTATGCTCTCCCCCTAAATTTATCTGTTCTTCCAAAGTCGAGATCTTTCCATGTTACGTAATGTTCAATGTAGATACCACTTGCCCAATCAAATAATTGTAAATCAAAACTTCTTCTAACTCAAACTGAAACTATTGACTCCCTACCGTCTTCCTTTGAGCGGCTGCGTTCTTTTTCGCGTAAGTTCTCCTGCTGGCTAGACGCTACTTTTCCATGCTGTTGCCGCTTACTTTCTTAAGATAGCGTTGCCTAAAATCCGTGTACATGAAAATTACTGTATTCAACTATGATTAAAAAATATCTTGGCTACAAAATGATGATTTGATATGCGTAAAAAATAAAGATTGTGATTCTTCAAGCTCTGTTGTGTTCTATGCGTCATCATGCCTCTCCACTCAGTCCTTCATCCACTACTACGTTCTCACTCATAAGGAATATCGAAAAATGCTAAAAAGTACGGGATTCCTTCACTATGCATTTAAAATTACTACATTTTCTATATGTATATATAAATTGCACTTTTTACGTTAACAATATTGTGTTTGTATATCTTTTGATAAATATTTAGTAAATAAAATTTAGTTTAACATTAAAAAAATTTCATTTTGATAAAAAAACACAAGTGAGTTGCTCTCAGAGTGGGCCATGCAATTTGAGTTTCAGATCACTGATTTAAACTGTTGTGATGTAAATATTTTCATCTTTGTACCTTATATTATTTAGCCACTAAAACTTCTCTCTCTCTATATATATATAATTATTATTATATATACAGTGTGATTCGCTACCAAACAGACAAACTTGCAGGGCGTGTAGGGGGTACAGAGACGACTCGGAGTCACATAGGAATGCAGGATAGCAAATGCCGTAATTGCGAGCCATGGTGCCAAGAAGCAGAAGAAAAGAACAGAAACAATCACACATTAATGGGACGCTGCATGTTATTGAAAGGTTGTACACAAAAGGTGCTGGAAATTACGACCAGAAGTCATCTGGCAGGCTTGAAAGCAGCGCTGCACGGAATTCCTTACGTTTTGGAAGATTCCTGGCATGTCACGCATCCTCCCGGCAGCTACAGATATTCGAACGACGAGGTCTTCAACTGAAGGAACGGGCGTCTCGTACACCAAATTCTTCATGTAATCTCAGAAGTCCATGCATGATACGTCCGGTCTAGGTCCATGTGGTAGCAGTATGATGGGGCTTCTCCACACTACACACGATTTGACGTGTCGTCGACGTAACCTTTGGACAGCGGTGGATAGATCGTGGTGGTCCTGTTCATTGGCCTGCCAGATCACTGGACCTATCATGCATGGCCCTCTTCTTCTGGGATCACATGAAGAGTTTGGTGTACAAGATGCCCTTTCCTTCAGGTGAAGACTTCGTTGTTCGAATATCGGTAGCTGAGAGGCGAGCAAATGACATGCCAGAAATATTCCAGAACATAAGGAATTCCGCTGCTTTCACGCCTGCAGACGACTTCTGGTCGTAATTTCTAGCGCCTGTTGTAGAGCAACCTTTCAATAAAATGTTTTCTGTCCCATTTATGTGTTGCTGCTTCTGTTGTTCTCTGCACAATAGCTCTCAAAACGGCATTTGTGATCCTGTATTTCTGTGTGATTCCGAGTCGTCTCTGTACCCCTGAAAGTTTGTCGGTCTGGTAGCGAATCACTCTTTTTATATATATTTCTAATACACATATTATTATATATTGTTATATGTTATTACCTTCTTACTGTGTATTCTTTTGCCTTAGTTCACACTGGAACTTTCTTTCCAAATATGTATGAGAACACAAAAATATGAAGTAGTTGAATAGGGATTTGGGTTTTTATTTAAACATTTTTATATTTATTCAAATGTTCTCTGCTTGTGTCTCTAAATATCTCAGAATGTGTACTGTCTGTTGCTATACAGATATGTATCTATTTATCAAACAAAAATCTGTTGTTTACACCACATGACTTTCTTGTATGGAATATTAAATTATACTCAATTTTCCTGCATTTCATTTAAACATACTGAATTAACAGTTAACGAATTTTGAATAAGATCTGCTTCGTCGATAGTGCATAAACCACAATAGAATAAATGCAGTCTTTAAAGTTCACTGTATATATTTACCATAGCCACACTTGAGCGCTAGGTTCGCTTAACAGCGTTACATTCTCATTCATTTTATAAGTCAGAGTGAGCAAATCTGAAGAATTACCACAAGTTCTTTTCAAATACTATAATAAATCTAAAACGGTGTATAAAAGAAATTAAGCAGATAAAAAAGAAACAGTTTTTCACAGACGATTTAGCGTCGCTTACCTAATGCGCAAGCGCTACTAATTAATTCAGTTCTCACTTCGCGGTAAGGCAAAAATACATAAAATTTCCAAATATTTTCATTAAAAATTGAAAATACAGAAAAACATAAACTACGAAGTACAGTTAAAACAATTAAAAAAACAATTTTTACAATTAAAATTACAATTTGTACGCAAAAATCAGCTAATACTTACATGATAATTCCAGAATGAATCATGTATAATTTAATTCGCAATAATAAAAGAAGATATTACTTTGTTGTTGCGAAGCTTAGGTTCTCTGGATTGGCAACAAATCCACTATTCTGCAAGTACCAAATGTAAACAAATATGGCCACGATCGAAAACAGAAATTAGGCTTAGCCGCACTTAAAAAACTTTTAAATTGTTGATAATTCCACAATTATTGCACGCAAGTTAACTAAGGGCATCAAAGTCTTAACCGAAAGATAAGAACAACATAATTCAATCATTTTTAAAGCACAAAATGCACAATTTACAAACTTATAAAGAAACTGAGCTCACTGAGCCGAGTAACAGAGTGGATATATATATATAGGCATATTTATATACTTTTGGTGCTGCCGATTGAAACTAAAATGCGAGGTGCACATCTACATGTTGTAGCAGCCCTATATACAAAATTGCAATGTTCTGAGGCTACTCGTTTTTGAGTTATGCGAGGTACAGACACCATGAAAAATTCTTTTCTGAATCCATTTTAAATCAGTTTTATAATTCGTTTGGGGAAATAGAGTCCTTTGTTCTTTTTCGAACGTTCAATTTTTAATGATGAACAAATTTGAACGTTCTGAGGCTATTCATTTTAGAATTATGTGAGATACGTACGTACGTATGCACAGACGCCACGAAAAAGTCTCTTCAGAATCCATTTTAAATCAGTTTTAAAATTATTTGGATGGAAAAGAGCCCTTTATTCTGTCCTTAGGCACGGATGTCACTCAAAAACATCGTTAAATTGCATTCGATAGCGGTCAAAATAGATATTTTCGTTGAAATCTGGTACCCGAAATTTTTCGCGATTACAATACTTCCTTTTTTCTTCGTACAAGGAAGTAAAAACTACGATACTTATTAAATGCAGGAACACGTAACTCAGGTAAAAGCACTCAGGAAAATTTGTATGCATTGACGAGTGAGAAAATAATCTCTCGCAACACAGTGAAGGGATGGTTCATTCATTTATCAGAAAGAGATTGTGATCTTACGGATGAACTTCTCTACGGATCTTTGGTAATCGCTGGCAGAACTATGCGGTGCGTTACTCGGTAAATGCCTAGAAGATTGAAAATAAGGATAATCTGCCTTGTGCTTTGAGCATTGACATATTTTTGGGTGTAAATTAAATTATTTGAGTCTGAATTTCTATTAGATAGTTTAATATTACCAATAGAACCTTCTACGTAAGCATATTAGAATATAGTATGTATATAGTGTGATTATGCAGATGCAATTAATGATAATTTGATTAAATATTTCGTTATTAGAATTAACGAAATATTTTGGAAGTAGCACAGAATAAAAGTAAGTAGTAAATTTAAGAACTGAATAATCTCCTTTCCAAATGTTAGAAATGTTTTAACGTGAAAAAAATAATTGAAATATTTATTAGCCCAAAGGGGCTTTAGACCCAAAGGATTATCCCAGAATGGCATTTTGCGTCGTTTCCCTTTTTCCGTTGATTGACTTTTCAAACTATTGGCACCAAATATTATATTTAAAGAAACTAAATCATGAAGAATCTGCATGAATGCATTTTCTGGCATTGTAAAAAAACAACGGTAGCGAGAGTCATCGCGTTTTAAATAACGTAGTCCTCCAACCAAGCTCGAATTTTGAATTTCAAATTTGTTTTATTATCTGTTTCAAATTTTGTAAGACTTTAACGAATTTTGATTAAAAACCTCAAAGATTTCAAAGCGAGCAATGGCAGCACTATACGAGAAAAAACAAAAATATTTTATCTCCAGCGCACGAGATTGTGTACCGAAAATTCTAAAGTTATGCTGTTTTTAAATATTTTGCGATATTTCTGTTGGACTGAATTTTATGTGGTTTAAATGCGAAGAACAGGGTATTTAATAAATAAATATAACAAAAAAAGTTCAAAAACTGCCTTTTGAGCGTAATATACAATCAGAAATCTTTCATATTTTCTTTTTAGTCTAATGGGGCAATTTGCCCAGAAGGACTAATTTCGTTTTAGCATTTTGCGTTGATTCACTATAAACGGCGAATCACGTTTTAAATTGTTGCCACCAAATATTAGAGCCCTGTACTATATTTAAAGAAATTAAATAATGAAGAATCTGCATAAATGTATGTATGTTTCTTGAATTGGTGATAAAACAACGGTACCCAGACCCATCAAATTTTGAATAACGTAATCCTCCACCAAATAGGGCATCTGGAAGCCCTAATTTGAAATTTGTTTTATTATCGATTTCATATTTTGTTACACTTTAACGAATTTTTTATTAGTTTTTTGAAGTCAACGAATTCAAAGCGAGCGACAGCAGCACTATACGAAAAAAAAAAGCATTTTTATCTCTAGCGGAGACTGTGTATCGGAAAATCTAAAGATCTGCTCAATTTAAAATTATTTTGAGATATTGCTGTTGAATGGAATTTCATGGTTTAAGGGCGAAGAACATGATATTTAATAAATACAGGTAGCACACAAATTGTTAAAGTCCGTTTGGGCGGAATGTAAAATCTGAAATGCTTTCAGATTTTTTCCCCTTTCTCTTTTTCTTTTTTTACAAATATATTTTTTCTCAGAAACCTATCTTAATTTGTATATTATTATTAAGTCTTACCTTACCATATGAGTAAAATGAAAATTATATTGGGGCGTTTTCATAAAAGTATTTTGATTTTGTTCTATAGGTCGCTTCTTTAAAGTAATATCTCTTACATTAAACAATGAAGAATTTATATATACGTATGATTTTTTTCGCGTGGTGGAAGAACGATGGCATCTAGAGCTACCAAAATTGAACGCTTGCAATCCTTCACCCGAACATGCGTGCATCGAATCCTGAATTTTTGATTTCGACTTTTTTAAAATTTGTTTTATATTTTGTACAACGTTCATGAAATTTGTATTAACAAACTCAGCGATTTAAAAGAAATGTGTTGCCAGTCTGTAAAGCGTAATTTAATTCTTTCAAATTTATTCAACAAACTCAGATGCATGAAAGCAATATGTTGGCACTAACCGAAATAGATTATTTTCACTTTCTTGCGCCTCAAAGACTAAGATATTTAATTTTTTTGTTAAATTTTACATGCTTGTTATTGAATAGCAAACCAAGAGATTTAAAGGCAATAAACGCATTTCTTCGTTTCCATTATTATTAATAAATGTCTGGACTCGTTAAGGTCATTATATATTTTTCTTTCGTATAATACTTTCTTAGATGGCTAGCAATAAAAAAGAAAAGTAGTTCTTAAGAGACTTATGCTTTAAAATTTAAACGACGACAAAGTATTCAATCGAAAGAAGTAAGGTTATATTTTATAAAGTACGGAAAATGCAGAAGTATTTTTCGATGCTTAGTCAGTCATATACCTTTTACCGTAGGCATCGATAGACTTCTCTGAATTAGCCGTACATTTTATATATATATATATATATATATATATTAAGGAGATAAGGTAGTTAAGAATGCTCGTTTACAGTAAATTTCTAGCGAAGGTCCTAATCATTTAGAATGTCAAAAAACGTCGCGTCCTAAGGTGTACAAATAAACACTGGACGAATGGAAGTCATTGAAAGAAACAAAAGTAAAATATTTTAAAAGTAAACAATGATCTCCCGAGTTTATATATATGTATATATATAGAGAGAGAGTATAATTTTACGAATCTTTAGATTTAGCCTTTACCATGTCTCTTATACGAGAGCGATATGCTTCATTAAAACGGTACTGCATAATTCTTCCGTAATTTATGAATGAAAACACAGTAATTAAATTTATTTTAATACAGTAAATTCAATAGCTACCTAATTTATTTCTAACGTATTACTGAAGCATTTTTAAACTCAGCATGCGAAACAAAGCGGTACATAATTCATATAGCTAATGAATGTGTCAATAAAACCATTCATCACGAGGGTTTTTGCGCACTTGTAGTTTGGCTTTAATGGACGATTTTACTTAACAAATGAGGTTTCGAATGGGTTTCACTCAATACTCTGCTTTCATGAATCTATAATACAATGCACTTCCCTTTCCATTGTCATTTTGAATTCAGGTAATAACAACGTTGTTCCTAATTAGGTTTAATGGTTATCTGTATAAAAACTTATTTTTTCAATTATTACATGATCGAATTAATTATTGGGCATTTCAAAGTTTCATAATGAAGGAATAGATATCGACTCATTTAGAAACTTATTTGTGAAATAAATGTATGCACGTTTTCTTTCATAAATGCATTTCTAATTTTAGTTCCTTTAAAATAAACCAGTACAGGTTTTCCACGGTCAACCGGTTTAGCTTCAAATATCTCTTCTGCAAAATTTAAAGATTAAACAAGGTTCAGTGTGAAAACTTTAGACTACAATCTGGTATCATTAAAGTTTTCAATAAATTAAATATTTATAAAATTAAAATATGTAAAAAATTAATATGCATATGTATTTGTATCTATACACATCTACCAATCTGTCTCTATTTCTCTCTGTATACATATAAAAACATTGCAATATAATGCTCTCACTTAGAATTCAATTTAACACTTTCAACTTTTTAACTAAATGGTAATGACATGTATGCTACTTTAAGCGAATAAATTCAATATACAGAACGTAAGATAATTTATTTTAAACAAGTGGTTTAAAACAAAAATGGCAAATGGTACAGGAAACCAGTTAATGTGTTCTTATTCCTTCAAAAATGAATGCCAGATAGAAACGTTTCAACATATTCAATGAAGGACAGGTTTGCTCATGCATACGATTTTTGATAACTATCTCCTCCAGATGAAATGGCAGCAGTTTCTATTTTGGCAGGGAAAAAAATCGTGTGGCGAAAACAATAACACATAATTTGATGTGCTGAAAATCCGTGCTGAAGCTGGCTCGGTTAGAACGATACTGATGACATTTTTAACAGCAAAAGGCCTGATTTAGAATTTTTAAGGGACAGACGTTTGTGCACGTTGCATCTACAAAACTTAAGTTAAAAGTTTAAGTTAATTTAGTTTAAGTTAAAAAACGTGAAGCATTAAGTAAAAAAGTCATCTTATAAGTTGGGTGACGGCAAGAGTTATACCAGAGCACGAATTAACATCTTTTTGCCATCTCTAGCTAAATTTATATGGTGTTATACAGAAGTCTGTAATTATTAGTGCTTTAGGTCTCTGAATAACAGCAATAATACACTGCTGCATTTTTAAGGAATAATTCTACGTTGTCTTTTTGTGTAACTGAATTTGTAACAGTTTTCCTGCATAGAATTTTATATCTTGGGATTCTGAATCCAACAACGTTTGAATTGGAAAATAGCTCAACTAGATAATAGGTCTTGGCGACAAGTGTCTTTTACAAATTGACGTAAGTGTCTTCTCCAAGACTCCTCCAAATGTCTGTCGAAGTGTCTTCTCCAAGTGGTTTCTTTGAGAAGCCAATTTGTCGCCAACTTAGCGTCAACGCATTTCCGAAGCTACAGACACAGACGCAAGTTTTTAAGAGCCAGTTTTATTTGTAGAGTAGTCAATCAGTTCTAAATTTTTTTCAGAGAGACTACAGTTCAATGATGTAGATCAATTGCATTTTAGAATTTACTCTGCGAATGATATTATTAATCTGCGACTTTTCTTGCATGTTAAGGAGGATTTACTTTATAACTGCGTCTTCGCGAAGTTATTTACAGCTGTTATTTTTGATGTGTACTATTATTTATTTACTACAATTATTTTTAATGACAGCAATATGTTCTCCCATTTCCGATTCCTTATGACTCTTTTAGATATAAGTAATATAGGGTCAGAATGAAAGAAATAAATTAAAGCTTATAAATCGAAAAGTGTTTTTTAGGAAGAATTTGGTACCATCTTTTAAAGAAAGACTTTTAAGTTGACGACTTCTTCCTCTTGTATGATTTCGTGACAGCAGCATTGTGTTGCTGCTCCTCTTGGCGTCAGTATGGCAGAATCTTTTTGTATACTTTAATATGTTAAGTCAAATTTTGTTACTGTAATACAGCGTGTTTTTGTAACACAATATGGAGAAAAACAAATCTGCCTTGGCGCTGGTTTGGCCGTAAAACATTCCAGAGCATGGCCCTAGCATGTTGGTCACCACAAATCCAAATTGAATACCGTGTGACTAATTATTGTATGGGACCACATCAACAACTTGGATTTTGTTTCTCCTTTTCCTACAAGTTTAGATGCTCTTAAATAATGCATATGTGTAACTTCTGTGACCTAGAGAGATGGGCACGCTGAGATGTGTTTGGGAAGAAACTGACGATCACAAATATGACTGTCATATTAGAAACGTATCAGACATAGAACATTAGTAGCTTAGGCATGTAAACTGCAGAACATATTTTAAAATCTGTGTAAGTATTTCATCTGTATTTTTAAAATTCTTGTTTCTAAGCAATTTTGAAAGTTTCAACTCCGCTTAGGCTAACCTCGTATAGAAACGCTGATGGAGTTATATCGCTGAGATTGAAACAATATAATTCTATTCTTACGTTTGTTTGATGCATGCATTATTGATTATTGATGACTATTAATACTCCTAATGTTTGTATTCTATTCGTAGATCACTTACTTATTTGGGATATGTGACATACTAATCTTCTATGAAGTATTTTGGTTTATGAGAATTACAAAGTTCTATAATTGTGTTCATTATATAAAACAACCACCTTACTTCAAAACCTTACTATGATGAGACAGTAATTTAAGATTGCATGCATATAGCGAAGTGCATAATTAAAATTCCTATGCATTATTCGAAAAATATTATCTCTCCCTTCCGTATGAAATTCTGAACACTATTTTCCGCTTGTTGATTACTTTTTAAATTTAGAGGTCTGCCATGAAAGTAGTAATTTTATCTCGAAAATTAAATACTTTACATACGCTTTTCTCTACTTATGCCTCAAATGCAGTCGATGTCAGTTATTATGCTGAAAAATGATCCACTGTTCAATTCTCTTTAGGGCGCATTTGGAAATATTACTGAATTCTATGGAACCTTTATACCAATCAAGTTTCTGATTTCTCAACGGAAGCTTAAACATTTCGTTGAGCTAATAATAGACTAAGATTTTCTTTCTGAAATTTTCCTTTCACTTAACTGAACTTCAATTAAATGGATTCTAGCACTTGACGCAGCAGTTTGTTGTTTATGAGTACTTTAAGTTAGAATAAACACGTATATAAAATTATTGTAAAAAAAACTAAATATCAAGGAATTCAAAATATTTTAAAAGTTACATTTCTGTCAAATTCTTCACCTAAAAATCTACATTTGTATACACAGGTAAGAAAATAACCGTTGTCAGGACTGAGTGTTCGGTGCATATTCTTGGCAAACCTGTTCGTGAATTAAACTGAGTCCTGATCTTGAACAGGGAGCTGAATGCAGCTATGTTCTGTGGTAGGAAACTGTGATTAAGTGGTAGAAGAACTGCACTTTAGAGGTATTTAAAATCCTCTTTTATTAAACCACAATTATTTACAGCCACTTCCCAACTCGGGAGGGATACAGAAAATACTGACTGCACTTGGGTCTAAACTGAACAATCAGGTAATTTAAACTAAAATTAAATAGAAAGTAAATAACCGTTGCTCACAGAGCTATGAACGCGAGGTTGGCCTCTATGCTAAATGGGGCGTAGCAAGATTTAACTAATACTAACGCACTTAGAATTACTTCAATAAGTAATAGAGTAACAGCGCTACGGCTTAGAATTTAAATACTAGCTGGTCAGGCGAACGTTGAACAGAGTAACAGTGGTCTGACACTAAAAGCTCTCACACACTGAGAGGTTCCTACCTCTCGTTTAAATAGAACTTGGCTCCACTTCAAATTAGCATAGAGCTGAAACGCGCTTATTCTAACAGGAAGTTGAAATGAGAACGGATAGAAAAAGGCAAATTAAAATAAAACTTTGTTAGTTTAACTAAAACCTTACACCGTTACAAACTACGCCTTTTTTATTATGATGTTTTTGCTCGAAATTTGAAATTTTTATGAATAAAGACATTGACTACCAATGAAATTAAAAGCTTTGCCAGCCCAACAAGATTGAGAATCATGGCAAACAATTGTCTTAGTATAAAATCTCTTCTTTCCTGTACCTTTTCAAAATCGAATGAAATTTTCTTTCATTTTTGCTAGAAATGAACAGGCCAAAATTTTTAAACTAATTAATAATGGATGCTAAATGTTTAGAATTGAGAGCTAAGGTAATTCATTGAATTATTTGTTGTTACTATCATTACTTGCTTTTACTTGAAAGAATTACTCATCGCTGTAATGATGTTCTTGACAAAGAGATATCAAGTAAAAATGAGGCTTCTACTAAGTGATTTATTTCGTGGTACACAGTGTAAATATAAGCTAGAGGAATAGAACATTAATACTATTCTATACGAGTAGTAGAGCATGTACTTAGAAAAATGCTTCATGACTGAAGAAGTAATTTTGATTCAGTGTAAGTAAAATCATATGCTGTGTTAATTTATTATATAAAACTCACATTTTATATCTACTTCTTATAAATTAAAAAGCAAATAAAATCAGGTTCATTCTTGTCTTATCTGCTACCTTAGATAATTGATGACTCGCTTGCTTAGGGAGTAAGTGGGAGATCACGTGAAAACCACCGACGTCAGGCAATCGAGTCATTAAGAGGTGTGAGACATGTTCTGCTACTTTACAAGCAATAACTTCAACAGTATCTATACTTGACATTACAAAAGTTGTAATTTCACGACAAGTGTTCCAGAACTTCAGCGATCTCATTAAAGCCGCTCGATTTCAGGGGGTCCATAGGCTAATCAGCGGCCAAGCGGTAAAATCACCGAACATTGATAGTTTGGTCCGAGGTTAGAATCCTACGAACGAGCTGGCTTCATGAGCGTTTTTGTGGTTTTCCCCATGTGTACAATGCATACAAGCCAGTTTCCCTTAGAACATCATCCACGCAGGTATCCCTCCCCTTAGGCAGATGGCCCTTGAGGCTTTGAAGCCAATTCAGGGAGCCCATCGACAAATGCAGCTCGTCTGATATTGTCTTCAGCCATAATGAAGTAGAGAGCATAAAATGTAAGAGAGAAACTAAAAGTGCATGACTAGTTCAGTCTGCAAATTACAGACAGAAAATTATACAGAACGCTCTGAAACTCTCAACTAGAGAGAACGGTTCTTGCTGCTAGAAGTCTTATCTTCCCAAAGTGAAAACAAGTAATGGTACTTACCCTTGAAGACTTACTATAATGCATGTAATACTTGATTGTTAATTTGTTGGCATTATTAGTAATATTATTATTGATTATTAGTAAATATGTTTAGAATATAATGTTACAGAATTTATGGATTAAATTTGGAGCTAGATCTCGAGTCAAAACAATGGAGTCACTCCAGCTGCATTCAGCCATTAAGCAAAATAGGATAATTTTGACTTATTAATTGGTAATTTCAAAGCACATTAGGAGCATCTTCTTAAGGCGAGGGATGGCTTCGTGGGAAAATTTCTATGGAAACGTGTCTGGTGTTCACGTTATGGATGGGTAAATTTAAAAAAAAACGCTTATGCAGCTATCTCATTGAGTTTCTAGTCTGGTTTGAATGACTCATTTGGCCTTTTTTGGGGGGGGGCAATTAGATGAAACCGTTGAATAGTGATAGTTTATCCTGGACACAATGCACTTAAGAACGGCTAGCTGGACAGGGTTGAGAGACAATACTTGTTAACCAGTGGTAAAGATGAGGAGTCCCCATTTATTGTCACTTGAACTGAACTGGTTTTCTTATAATTGAGTCAGCACCTACCTCACAGGTTTAATTTGAATATAACACAATTTCCTTTAGAAAATCTTCCATGTAAGCATCACACTTAGACCACAGTTCTATGCTGTAAGAAATAGTATAACACAGTCTAATCCATAAAATACTCTACATTATCCTAATCTTAGAATAGATTAATAAAAATAGTAAAAACATATTCGCATTGATCAGTTTTTGGTTTTCGTGCAGTTTTACTTATTTTCTTCTGGGAAGCAAAGATAACAAACCACCTGAGTGTGAAGGGGGGGATGGGAATTCGTAAATCTCCAACACGAATTCTCTAAGTTAGAGAAGCAATCGACTATTTCCCAATGTATGAGCCTTGTAAGGTGATGAAGTAAGCGTCTACTTAATCGATTTTTTTCCTATCCTTTCGATTGTTTTGTAGAAATCTGGACTTTCGAAGAGGAAGAATTGCTGAACGACGGAGGAAGTGGCGATTGGACGGAAGAAGAAGTTAAATTTAGCCTTTTGTTCAGGTAAGTACACCATTTACTGCTACTTATTTGTGAAAGAAAAAGGCGAAATCTGCAGTCCAATATTTAATTGGGATGAGTATTGAATGGCCTCTTATTTTTTAATGAATGAGAATGAGGATTTGATTCATTCGGAAAGGATTACGTCTTAGGTGGTACTGCAAATTTATACTTCTTTTCACAATTTCAATTTTTGCAATTATCATTTACAGAGATGCATATGATTTTGATTTACAGAAGTATAAAAAATTCATGGAGAGATAAACGATCTTATCATTGAAGTATTACATTATTATCCCCGTGATGTAAATATATTAAATACCGTACTGGCCTGAATAAATAACGACCTGAAATTTTGGCAAGAAAGAAAACATTTGTAAGAAATAACATCACGTTTGTTCATGTGCTGTTGTGGAACGATTAGTATATGTGTCCAGTCACGCCAATTCGTGTGCGACTCTGTGCAAACGATTAGTTTATCTTCAAATATTTATTGTTTTAGATTGCCTCTCCATATTTATTCCTGACACTCAAATTAAAAAATCTGATGCGGACACCACATGACTTCCTTGTGCAGCCTATTAAATGATACACATTTTTGGCTGCGTTATATTTAAACTCATTTCTTCGAATTTCATTACAGATATATTTCTCATTCAATTAATTCAGTTTTCACTTCGTGGCAAGGCGAAAGTACATAGTCATTAAAAATTGTAAAGTACAGAAAAATGTAAAATAGTTAACAGTATCAAATACAGATAAAAACTTGAAAAATATCTAATATGTAAAATATAAGATCTGGTTTTCAAATAATAAATAAGCAGCCCTTAGATTTCATTCTAAAAATAACAGATTTAAATTTTTCTCCTTTCGATTCTGATACGCACTTACGGATGAAATCTGAATCCAAAATCCTGTACATTAAAGTGTCATGTGATCTGAAATGGAATTCACATAAAAAGCTTAATTACGTCGTAACTCCTTCTCTTCGTTCGTCTCTTCTGCTGCCCTCCACAGTGTCGCTATACGTAAAGTTTCTTTCCTGAATTTAGTCCATTCTTTAAGAAATGTGAACTGAAGAAAATTGTTGGATACATAGTGCACCCACTAAGATAATGTGAATTATCCAAGAATAAAATTATTTGTGGAAGGAATTTACTTTTATGTGTATGCTTGGAATGTCATCTTGCTAACTACGCAGCAAAGTTTTCAAGTTATGGTGCAATCTCAATCCGTTGCAACTCTCGCCAGTCATCTTATTTCAATAATAACGCAGTTTTACATCTAATGGCGCAGTCGACAGGATTTTGGGTTGAGATTTCACCGGTCAGTGCGCATCAGAATTGCAGGGAGAATAATTTATTGCTGTTATTTTTAGAATGAAACGGAAGTTAAAAGGCCATTAATTTATTATTTGAAAGCCAGATCTTATATTTTACATGTATAATATGTAATAAAAAGGAACTTTACAACACTGATGGTGTAGAACGTAGAAGGTTGAATTCGTAATGAAGAGGTAACTGGAAGCCGGGGCACATTATATCTTCATTTTATTTCAATAAACATGTTGCGACAACAAACAACTTGGCACATTATTTGTGCCTATTTCGAAAAGTTTACATTTTTTTAAAACTTTGCAGTAAGAAAGAAGCAGAAGATAGCAGTCCAGGCCGTAGAGTAGCAAGCGAGTGCATTTGTTCAGGATGAAATCTTACCTCAGATTGAGTCAGTTTTGGTTTTCAATGCATTTTGATCGGATAATTTCTACTGCTGTAAAATTATTATTGGTTGTTTGGGTTCTAGTTCCATTTACATCAATAGAATTACTAGTAATGCATCACAAAACCTAATGCCTTATAGAAGAATGATGTTTAAAAGGAAGTATTATGGAGCATCTCCCAGGGATCTAGAAAAACAAACCATAATAAACATGCTGATTGCTACTGACGATACTTTCTCTGACCACTAGCAATTGTAGAAAAAAAGTAAATAAATAAACTAAATTATTAAGTCTAAATAAACTTAGACAAATAGACATAGAATCAAGAAAACAGCGTTTTGAAAAAAGAAAGTTCTTGAGTTTGAATCGCTTCAGAAAATTATGAAAATACGCAGGAAACAAAACAAGGTATAAAAACTACAAAGCCAAAACAAGAGCACAAGAATTACAAAAGGCATAAAGTATTAAAAATAGTTTTCATATCTTCTAAAGCGGTAAACAGTGTTAAAGTGCTCCATATAGGCCGAAGTCTGCTTTCCTTTAACTCTTTGCCTTTTGACACTATTGAGTGATTCCTGCACTGCCAATTCTATTTTTGTTCTAGAAATTACCAAAAAGTCATATTTACGGTGTTATGATTTCGATTATTTTGGGAAAAATAATGAATATACTGAAATATGATCTCGGAAAAAATATGAAAAGGAAAAGAGATTTAAAATAAATTTTAATTTTTCTTTACAATGGTGAATGTAAAGGTAAATTAATATCCCGAAATTTTAGTTCATACTTCTCATTTGGGATTACTAAATATTAATAATGAACAGTGATTTATTTCAAACATCCTTTTTCAGACACGTAGCCTATTAGTTTGGTCTACTGATGAGATGCAATGCATTCTAATAATTGGCTGTTTATACGGTAGCAAAGTCCGTTCGTGACCACCATTAAGAATGCATTACCTAAATAATAAATGTCTTATTATTCAAGCTGAATTTTGTGGTTTTTGATAATGCTTTGTTCGTTGTAGAATTTATATACTAACGTATTAAACTTCTATCTGGCTAATCCTCTATCTGCGTTTTTGTTAAATGTGTCATTGATGTGTGTCTCGAATATTGCTTACGTTATTTATAGGGATTAATGCAGATTGACAACGTTTATCTTCATCTTGTATTTTGTTTTCGAGGGAGGAAAGGCGGGCAATAAATTTAAATGAAAGGTATCATTAGCTGATTTTTCAATTTAAAGAAGAAATTATTCATGAGAAACTATACCAATCTCGCGTATACATAATATAAAATAAAAGAGGAAAACTTGCTCTGCTAACAGGTATGAAAATAGCTGAAGATAGCTCAAGCAAAATTGGATGATATCGCTCTGATATTGCGTACTTAATATAGGAATGGTAATCGTGAAATGCAAATCAATCCAAAATTTTGAATTTAAAAATGTATGCAAAACTTTAACTTACTCATTGAGCAATGGCTGAAAGTCATTTATTTGGGTTTCATGATACCCAAAAGCTGAAATAAATGAACTTCAACTAAGAAACCTTTTTGTGTCAGACAATTTGCGGTTTCCAAGAAAATCTCAGCTGCCGCTTTCTGAAAATCGGCGTCGTAAGCGGTTGCATACGTCATCTATGCCTTCCTACTCATAACCTAGTATTAATTTATTTATTATAAATTGTTTAGGGGTAAAGCGGGGAAGTCACCACTAGAACATCCTAAAAGAATTGCATCTAAGTTTTCCAAAAAATTTATTTTCTTGAAACTTACTAATTATCACTAAGTTAGCGAGAAATCGCAAAATGTTGTGAAAATTCGGCACATTTTAATAGATTATAGCTCCATCTCTGTGTGAGCAATTTATACAAGTCCAGCATGTATTTATATGATATAATAAACTAGTTAAATGCACCATACTGCATTCATTACCCCAAAGTTTAAAATTATACAAAACCTAGGGCAATTTGTACAAAATAAGAAAAAAAACCTATAACAAATAAATAAAACCAAAAATGCGAAAATGCAAAATCAATAAAATAGGAATATAAAGCTGCAGGTACACAAGTAAATTTACAACAGTCTACGCTTCGATCTTTATAACGCAAATAATTCAGCATAATCAAGTTATCTGATGAAAATTAATCAAGTATTATTGCCCTATTCTCTGATAGCACTTAATTATGTCCTGTTCATCATCTATTTCAGGCAGAATGTATCAAAATAATAAAACGAAATAATTTTCTACCATCTTGCAATTGCAACCAGTTTGACTTAGAAAAACCGTCCGACAGTCTCGAAACGCAAACGTGCCTTAAACTAGATACGCAAGTGAAAGAAATTGCGCGACAAATGAAAACGCGTACCCTGCAACTCACGTAAGAATACGGTTGGATCATTTTGTCACATCCGACTGACTATGTGATAAATCTGTTTCTATTATACATAATTCTCTGAAGACACATAATATGATGGTAAAACCAACTGCCTTCACCGCCTTCATGAAAGGGTGTTAGTCGTTTTGTCAGTTTGCCTGACATAAGAGTCAAAGTCAAAATGTAATCAGCTAGTGATCCTTGTCAGTAAATTAACGGCTCGATGTTACGTCGACGACATGCTGCAGGTTCTGGTATTTTTAGTGCTGTCTAACGCCAGAGTTGGAAATTGCTTTTAGAATTGTCTATCTTTCGCTAGTTTTTTTTAGAATTGTCCATCTTTCGCCAGGAAGGAATTGGTTGCCTCCGAACAATACTGCTAGCTCGAATCTCGGACTGACGGAATTTTTACCAGCTCTTTGTTTCGGAATCTTTTAGCTGGCTGTTTCCTGCAGAGTATCCCGGTCCTCTGAACCGCGGTGCTAGCCTTCTTGCTTCCCTAAAGACGTTTTTTCTATACGCAGCCTTTCTCTATGTTCCTTTTTCTATGCAGCTTTCTCTTTGTCCATCCCTACTGCACTGTCCCTAGGCTAAATGGTGAGTTTCGAAAGAGATTTAACCTCACTGTATGACTTTCTCCGTCCACCATTGCATGGCCTTTTGATGCCCTCTACTCTGTCTATCCTTTTCCATTCAAATAGGGATGTTTATTCATTGTTGCGTCAAGTCGTCATGTTCAAAAATGGCACTGAGACTTAGTTCATGGCTACTTTCCCATGACAACGAAAGTTTTTTCTTTACCATGGAAGACAATCAGCTGCTTGTCCTAAATTCGTTAGATCGAAAATATTCGGAGCAAGAGTTTTGAAATTAAAAAGAAATGGAAAATCATTTGAAAGAGCTTTAGCCTTCTAGAATATTCTGTGCTCTTTTGTTACTTGATATTTTCCACGAAAATGAGGTTTTAGATTTGCAGTTTGAATACCAAGCGATTAATGTTACAATTACTTGCCTTATAGATTTATATAAATAGTTAGAAACAAATTTTTCTGATTAAAAATCAAATAAATATGGAATTCTAAATTACCATTAGAATTAAATGTGACTAAAATGACGTAACAGAATCCGATGTTTGTATGAGATCAGGTCAGACCGAATATCCTTATAATAGATAACATCTCATGCTGAGTAAATTCTGATGGATTGATTGCTGTTCGCTTTTAATTTCGTCTAAATTGTTGTTTTCTCTTTGCTCATATGAAGCTTCTTCACAATAGAACAATTTTTTAATGTGGGAAAAAACTTGCAAAATCAGTATATTTATTACGTAAAAACTGACAGAGCATAAATGTATTTTACTTGAAAATGAACGCGAGGGCAGGTGACGAAGGTTTATTATCTTATTTTCAGTTCTTGAAGTTTTTATGTAAGCAAACATAGCTTTTCTGAACAATATTTTTTTCTTACAAATCATGTATTAGAGATTTTCTCTCAAAAAAGAGGAATCATAATATTTTCATCTGACAGAGCTGAATATCTCATGTAAGACCTATACCATATAATAGGCTGTCATCAAGTTATGAGATCAGTAACGTACTTATTGCATTCAGAATTGAGTATGGAGCTCGTTAGGGATTAATAGCACCATTGATCTAAAATGCAACCAAAGCAGACCAGTATGCAGCTATTTTATGTATTTATGTATTATTATCATCTCTAATAATATTTTGCCTGCGAATTACAATTTAGGGAAAAATATCATGATAATTTTGTAAAAGTATAATTCTTATGCATGATATTGCCCTCGTGGTGCCAGGATTGTATAACGGGAAACAAGGCCCGTCGGAAATTATAGAGGCCTTATTCTGTTGACCACAGGTTGTAATGATTATACTGATATTTTATACAGCATTATGTTGAAATATGCAGGTTTACCATGACTTTCCCACATTATACTGAGATAATTTAAATTCGACCTTAATTTTTTAAACATCTGGGTGAAATGTTATTTTCTGGTGTGCTGGCAAAGTAAAAAATACTGCCACTCAAGAGAAATATTTGTTGCAAATCTCGTGCGCAAGCGAACCTGTGAAAGAAATATTTATTACGTCTTGAATAATTAAGTCTTTTCTTTACTAAGCAAGCACATGAATTTCTATATAGCATTAGTTTAGGATGAAATAATACCATAGTAATTTCTTTCCTTACCGTTGTATGGCTCTTTTTAGCAGACATTTCTAAGTGTATGATTTTATATTCTGCAACTTTAATTCATATAAAATTGTTCTAGATATTCAACTGGAATCATCATATGAATGTCAGACTGCACTGGTTGTTTAATTCTATGATTTTTACATTTAAAAGGTTTTAAATTATTCTGTCAACTTTTTGATATTTTAACAGCAAATTCTTTGAAATACTGCTAACGAAAATTTCAACTCTGATGTGTAATTTTTAGATTGCAGTTTTCTGAAGATTTTTTCTGTAATTCACTAATTTTAACTCAACTTAGTTCCCCAAATTAATTTTTATGCTGTTTCTACTTTAAAATATCTATAAAGAAGTGCTGCTGTAAAATATTTTTAAAATTTTAGATCTTGCTATTGTAGTATTTAGAACTGTGTTATGAAACTTTCAAACATTCATCATTAAATGACTGTTTACGAGGATAGTACTCCATTCCAATAATGATACTAATTTGAAATAAATCTAATACTAAAGTATAGGCACTATTTTAATTTATCTTGTCTAGTATTTTTACAAATATTTAGGTCATATAAAATATGAGTAATGTAAAATAATAGAGTGCTTAGACTAAGCCTGTACCTCATTTTAAGCATAATTAACTTCTTTACTGATTTCAGAGTGCTAAAATTTAATTTTGAAGTAAGTACGCTGCTATTTTATACTTCTTTCATTTAAAAATTTTCAATGCCTTCAAAAGCATTTTTCTAATATCACCGAACTTTTCGTGACAAAGTCCTTGAACTTTTGCAGCCAAGAGAGCTCCAGTGGGTCGATGGATCTTGCCTGTGACGTCACGATGACTCCCGATTACCTAGCTCTCTCGTGGGCCAATATTGTTGTCATGGTAACGGTCCAAGCACCTTTTCACCAGCTTCGCAAGTCGTGGGAGCGGCGGTTCTTGGACCCATACGGATACCATCCCACTGTCACGTGAGTTTGATTTTCTTTACTTGTTACTGGTCGATTGAGTATTATTATTAGACGACACGGTGGGTTCTTGACACGCAAACAATCTAGAAAGACAGTCAGAAATAAAAGTCAACCACAAATTCGATAAAACAATTGAAATTGGAATAGAATTTGAGAGGAAAAACCAGATAAACAGATACCTCAATTGAACCAAGCTTTTATTACCTGTACTTCTGTGGTTATAGTATTCTGAATATACATATATATGTATAACGCATTATCCTCCACTTCAATTGTATAATCAGAATATAATTAACAAAAAAGCTGAAAACCACAAAACCGTCGGTTACGGAGAGCCTTTCTTTTAGGTAATAAGGAAATGATGGAAGCTTCCTCAAATGGCTGGCTCCTAGCTATCATATAATGTATTGGTTTCAGTGCTAATTATCAGAATAGAATGTGCTAAATATTACAAAGATGTGTTAAAATGTGTGCTGTCTGTGAACATGCAGTACAGCTGCCCTACCCGGCGTAGGAATCTGATACCTAGTGGCCGTTAATGGGAAGGTATGAATGTCTCGATAATTTTAAATATTGCATGCGACCATCCGAGAGAGTTGATATGTCAGACCTCACAGATTTATGAAGGCATAATTGTTGGAGCGCCTTCATCTGGAGCATAGGTTACAGAAGCAAGAAAACGATTTTGATGCATAAAGAGCGCGGTAAAAGCCGTTATTGCGACGCACACGAAAGTTTGTAAGATGGCGTTTTTAAAGCACAACAGTGAACAAAATACAAAGCTGGCTTATAAGGATAGACGGATGCAGAAGAACGTAGTGGCCGAAAAGCTAAACCAATCGCTATCTCAGTTAATATCTCAAATGAAAGCTCATTGCAACAAAAGTTACCAAAACGGAACTACATGTTGAGAATATATATGGCAGAGTGACAATCCGCGAACCGTTGATAACGTCATCTGAAATGAAAAATCAGCATTCGTCCTTATTTTTCACCATCGTCAGCACTGATGTTCGAAGAACACCAAAAAAAAAAACATTCCTATCAATACGCCTTTCCTCTTGCTGGTTATGAAACAGGGAGAGGCTTTTGTATTCTATTGAGCGCAAAATCTTTGTAAGGCCTTGACCTACATATTGCTTTGCATTAGCAGATCAAAGATCCGAACATCCTCGAATATCATGTCCATCTTTTCTCCAAATTTTATGTTTTGGAAAGTGAGCGATTTTTCAAGACCAGAGCTTCTATCTGCTTTGCTAAATGTGTTCGAGAATGGTTCGATGACTACAACGATACAGTTTAACTACTTATCTAGGTTCCTCCAGTCCCCTGACCTGAACAGTATTAAACATTTTTAAAGATATCTAGAGTCCAAACTTTGTGTTCGAATTTTGCTTTCAATTACGTTTCGAAATGGAAGACTACTCTACAAGAGGAATGCCTTACATTGTCTTAAATGTTGTGCTAGACGCATCCATCACATGTCGCACACAGTGTGTACTTCAGTCAAAGGGTGTGCAATCCCCTATAAGGATTTTCCTTTTTATAAATTATTTTGTTGCTGATTTGTTTAAAAACGGCAGTTGTTTTAGAATGCTGTTGCTGTACTGAAGACTTCGTGATCTTTCAGAAATTTTAAATATTATTACTTGCATTATTAGAAAGACGAGAGAAGGGATGCCAAGGTATTGGCATTGTACATTGAGGTATGTGTTAGCCGAAATTCACTGATTTGAGCGATGGTAATGATAGTGACAAAGACAAGATATTTATTGCAATGCAACTAAAAACTTAAAACAATTGAAAGTACATTTCGGAGAAAATCTCTTATTAAGCAGCTATCAATCACATAATGCTTTGAAGCAATGTCAGTGGTGAAGAGCTTACTAACTCTGAGCCCCACAGCAGCGTCACTAAACCATCTGGAATGATAAATCGACATTCAGCCTATTTCAGACCACTTGGCACATTTATCTCTGACCTGCTTCCCTCTTGTGGACTGTGAAGCATGGATGTGGCTTTCTATTCGTATTGCGTACTATATCTTGACGCTGTCTTGGCTCACTTATTACTATGCATGGGAAGATCAAAGTCGATTTAACGGAACATCCTAGCGGATGATGTGCATCCTTTTATCCACAGTTTATTCTCTGAAGAACGAGCGATTTTTCAAGATGCCAACACTCCTATTTACACTGCTAAGTGTGTATACGAGACAGAACAGAAGGGATTCTGCAGTTCCATTTCATTCTATTTTAGCATCTACTGCCATTTCGCGAGATTAGGTAGAAAATTATTTGAATTTTTAGCATCAATTCATAGTGGATTAATTTTTGGTAAGGTCACTATATAAAATGAAAAATTAGGCGAAACCAATTTGCTTAAAAAATGTAGGCCAATCTAAGTTTACTTAGCCTGGTAATTTTATATAATTCCTGTGTAATGATGGGAATGTTTTAGTAGGGTAAAAGCAAAAGATCATGTCAAGAAAAATAAATCCATATCATTTTAGTTGTAAAACGAGTTTCTGTTTACATGCTAAACTTGTGTGCTTGTCGAGACAGGCACACAATTGAATTTATGTGGCCATTAATGTCTTCTAACGAAGAGTCTCAAACTGGTGGCCCGCATCTTCGAAGTAATTTCACAGTGCCCGCAAATAAATTTCAATTATGCATTTGCTGTAAATACAGTGTTTATAGTTTCGAAGACATAAATACCATGTACTGCGCTTATGTGCATGACTAGTGTTGAAAGATTAGTGTGGTTGGTTTATTTGATTATAGAAAAGCGTGGGAGGGCTATCTTTCTAAGGAGTAGGAGGACTTCCTGGATAATTTTCTAGGGGGTAGAATGACTTCGTGGATGATTTTTCTAAGTAAAACTAGCTCGTACCTATGGCATACATGGGGGAAAACATAAAAAGGCCCATGCAGCCAGCCCGTTTGCCTGGAATCGAACTAAGATCGAAGAACTACCAATATTGAATGGTAGAATTTGCCGCTCGGCTGCTGGTGGGCTTCTGTTGTTGAAAGAAACACAGACAGAACAAATAGCCTGAGTCTTTGTTTATTTATATAGCAAGCCACATGACTGGGGAAAATAGAAGTAGTTCCCATATCGGTAGAAGCAGTAAATTGAGTTTGTCATCCGACAGATGATGGCGCTTCGTATTCTGTTGTTTTATTTTTTCTCCCGTTAAGCTAGGAGTACTGACACGCGATTTCCTTAAATCAGTCAGTTGATGATTAACTGAATGAACAATTGCACAAATTATATTGCTATACGAAACTAAAGTATGACTTATTAAACCTATTTATTTGTACGTGTTGTTAGATCTACTTTATACCAATACCATGTCATCTAGAATTTCTGTCGAATGAATGTATATGAAATGTGAAATGAATGTCTGTACTGTGGAATATATATATATAAATATATATAGTATGTGTATCTTACAGACATACACACACACATATATATAAAGAAATTTAGAAGGAATTTTTCACAAAGAGTGAAAATTGAAATTCATAAGTACTAAACTTGAAAAAAATTCTGTAAATGCACAAAAGAAGAATTTAATAAATGTTAAAATTAAGATTTTTCAAACAAGTAAGACTCAAATTAAAAAAATAATGAACAAAAAAGGAAATGAAAGAAGAGGAATTCAGTCAATTCCAATGCCACATCATCGGGATGAGGAAACAATGAAACCCATTAAAATCTCTCTTTGGAAGGATTATAAATTTTTCTTTTAAAAAATTATTTGAATTTCTGTAATATATGTATATGTGTGTGTGTCTGTAAGATAAAAAATACTAATCAAAATTTCAAAATTAAATTTGTTACAGCTCTTTAACCTTTTCGAGCGAGGTATAGAGACTTATTTTTTATGCATTGAAGCCATTTAATCAACTATTCAATCAGTAAGGAACAGAAATATTCCCTAGGTTCTTCCTTTTTCTGCTCCACCGTTCAGTAACAAATTTTAAACCTCCACTGTACACTAAATTCCATTGAGCCTTATTTAACGTATTGATGCATGGAGCAGAATATGTTGCAGCTCCCAGGTAAAGGTTTACTCTGCATTAGGATTTGGATATTTCATTTTCTGTTCTAAAAATAGTGATTGCTTATAACAAACTTTTCTAAACTGCGTCATTTCGAATTAATCCATAGCATACGATATTACATAACATGCATTGCAGTTACGTTTTAGCAAATCAGCCAATAAGTTTTCAATTGAAATCAAACGTTTCTTGGGAACCAGAACCTTGTCACTTTCTCCCAGGCTGTTTCTTTCGGAGGGGAGGAATACGTAGCACTTTTCCGAATTGTTTGCCTCCAGCTTAACACGTAGCTGCTAACTTCTCTCTATAAACTGCTGTATTTGTCTTGCTATGTAGTTAAGTTCCCAAAATGTGTTGAAAATTGGATGCAGTAAAATGGAGAGGTTGATTGCATAGATGTCGATCGATTCTTTTTTAGAAATACGCGAAGTCATGTTGGTGATGCACTTAGCAGATTAATTTTTATTTTAACTTAATATTTCCGGCTACAAATCACTTGGCACACCTATTGTGCGTGTTCCAGAATATTTACATTTTTGAGATCGTTGCGGTAAGAAGAGTTCACAAAGAAAAAGTGAACTGGGATGTGTTCAGAATGAAATCTTAATTCAAAGTTAGCTGGTTTCGATTTCGATGTCATTTTTATTGACTAATTAATAAAAGTCAAAAATTATTAATGGACGCTTTAGCTCATCTAGCTATTTAGTTCGTAAAACCATTTATATCACCAGCGTTGTGTAAGACTCATAGACTGACGCCTTCTAATTTTCAAATGACGTAGTTAGAGAAGTTTTTTATAAGCAATTAATATTCTTAGAACAAAAAGGTAAAATACCCTGAAAAAAGGAAGAGTTAAGAAGGTATTCCAAATTTAAATCTGAAATTTTGATTTACATATTTTTATCTTAATACATGGTCACCCTGAATACACGTATATACAGGGTGTCTCAAAAGGTCGTTGCCAAACTTAACATATTGGTCTGTCATACTATGATAAACAAGATTTTCATAGGAACTTGTGTCCGGAAATGCGAACGGCGACCGCCAAAGTCGGTGTTCGCAGGCTTATGGGAGAGTGGGAAGTCTGGTCATTTCAGGCGGGGACGTTGCAGGAGAAAGATGATTCGGTTTATTAATTTATCTCTTTATGGATATTTTTGCCCGACATTTTGTGGAAAGAATTTTGCCGGATATGATGGTTGACGTTCCAGCAGCTACACGCCGAAACATCTGGTTTCAGGACGATGAAGCTCCTGCGCAATTTATCAGCACTATGCGGAAATTGGCAAAGGCGGACCAGTAGCATGGCCACCGTGATCCCCCAACCTGACTGCCCTGGATTTTTGCCTTTAGGGCTACATGAAGTCGATGGTGTATGAGACGACAAGAACATCTCGTTGCCAGGATCGTGGAAGCGGTGGCACGTATCCGTGTCGTGCCTGCCCATTTTGAACGGGTCCCTGAATCCATGCATCAACGCTGTGAAGCATGCATTGCGGCGAATGGAAGGAATTTCAAACATCTTCTGTGATTTAACCATGTTCTTTAATAACAGTAATATTTCACCTCTTTCGACATCCTTTCTTTCTTCGCCTCTACCTTTGCAAATATCGTCCTCTAGCGGTCGCCGTTCGAATTTTGGCAACGACCTTTTGAGACACCCTGATGTTGAACAGTACAAGCAATTTACGTGGAATATTCCTTCCCATTTTGTAAAAAATTCCAACCTGCCAGCTGCTTCAGATCAAAAGCATGGCAAACACGCAGCTTGAGTTTGAAAGCACTGGTCTTATGCAACTTACAGTGCTAGGGGTTATCATGACATAAGTCCAAAATATTATATTTAAATTTTACACTTCTTCAGAAGTTTCCTTTGGCTGTTTTTAATGACAGTTGATTGCAATAAGTTGTGCTTAGACAAATAGTTTGTTTTACTGGAGGGACTACAAAATCCTTTTATTTACAAGACAACTGTGTTAAATTTCATCTAAATCTCCTGAAAATGTCCCAAACAAAAACTTAGGCAAAAGCTGAAAAAGTCCGAAAGCTGCTTATTGTCCAGAAAAAATTTAACCATTGAAAGCATCGATTATATGTGAAATAAGCTGTTTAACACAACTCACATATGTTTCTTCTTATCCATTATTAAATAATCTCGGGGCTAATAATAAAGACCATTAAGTGTGACGAACACTAAATTATTAAAAGATCAACGCACAAAAAAAGAAATAAAAGTGAGAGAGTTTTAAGTTACATAGCTTGCGCTGAGCTTTCCAAGCCCTAAGCTCTAAAGGTTCGTTGTGTCACATGACCTGTAAAAAGAAGGAATGTGTATAATTTTGCGAATCTCGCATCACGTGACCTAGATCAGATGCTCCGTTTAAAGAATGACTCATACTGTCTGTTACATCTTCCTTCCGTGGCTCAGACGTCGTCTCGAGGAGGAACCAGCAGAATGTTTCCTGGGACGTTATCTTGTGCGAAGAGGTTGAAGAGGCGATGAATTCGAGTTAAAGCAAGGTCTTAAGGCCGAGAAATGATAAACACCTAATGAAGTATGTGGATCACTTAAGTTTGAAACCTCATAGGTGGCCGGTGAGCGTTGAGCCAGAATAACATAAGGGCCGTTTCGACGAAGCATAAACTTAGATGTTTTCTGTTTGGCGGATTTGCTCACATGTTGCCTGGAAATCCAAACCTGATCTCCAGGTTTAAATTGGTATGCAGATTCGAACTGCATCATCATATTGTTTTCGGTAATCTTGTTTCTTTTCAACTAGTTCCTTTACCTGGTTAACTGTGGTGGCAAATCTCTTCAAATAGGGGGTAATCTCTGCTACAAAATTATCGTTGGAGATTACATGCCTAAGATCGTGTGTAACATCGCCCGGGGTACGTAGCTCTATACCAAATTGGAGGAATGCAGCAGTTTGGCCTGTGGTTTCGCATTTATGAGTATTCATCGCGAAACGAATCATCGGAAGCTTTTCTGCCCAAGAGGAATGTTTATCGACTACAAGTACGTCTAATCTAGGTTTCAAATCCCTGTTCTTTCTCTCTACTGGATTTGCTTGAGGATGATACACTGGAGTGAACACTTGGTCAGTGTTAAGAAAAAAAACACTCTTGCTGCATGAAGCGCTTACGAACTGAGTTCCATTATCACTGATTAGCTTCCTAGGTAATTCATTTCGTAAGAAAACTTCTTCGATTAATGTAATGGTACATTCCTTTGCAGTAGCAGAGGGTAAAGCGAAAAGCTCCACCCATTTCGTGTTGCAATCTTCAACAATCAAAATCCACTTTTTTCCCATTGTTACTTTCAGGTATTGGACCAAATAAATCAATGACAAGCGTCTCGAAGCGTTGACCATATATTGGTGTCTTGTGCAGACCGAATGGCTTTTGATTTGAAGGTTTGTAACGGTTACACTCGTTACAGCGTTATACGTAATCTGCAATGTATTTGCGTATTCCTGTGAAGTAATATATCTGGGAAATTCTGTGGTATGTTCCTTCAGCACTATAATGTCCTGCTGTAGGAGCATCATGATATTGTTTATGAATCTTTTTTCGTTCATGCTGTGGTACTACTAGTTGAGCTTCCTCTGATTCAGAGTCTGGCGAGTAGCGATATAAAATTCCTTGATTCATTATGTAACCTCCACTTATGGTCCAATTAGAAAAATTTTCATCTTTGACTTCATTTTCGAAGGATTCTATGATTTTTTAAGCTCTGTATCCTTCAGCTGTTCTCCGCGAATTTCTGCTGCACTTCTGGTTGGCATGTCAATAGTTATCGTACAAACTTCACATGATTTTCCTTCATGGTTGCACACAGGACGTGGCAACACATCGGCTACAAAATTAGCTCTTCCAGGAACGTATTACATCTTCAAATTATAAGACTATAATTGCATTGCCCATCTAGCATGTCTGCCCGTAGGTGACTTTAAGCTTAAAATCCACTTCAACGGTTGGTGATCTGAGGCCACAGTAATCTCTTGACCATCAATATAGCCACGGAATTTATTCAAGCCCGTACAATAGCAAGGGTTTCTCTTTCTGTTGTAGAATAACTTCTTTCGGCCGCAGACAACAAACGGCTAGTATATTCTATTGGATGTTCCTATGAACCTTTTCCTTGTCATAGCACAGCACCCAAAGCGTAATTACTAGCATCCGTCCGAATAATGTAAGGCTTTGTTGTATCATTTTGCTTCAAGATGGGAGGGCTAACAAGAAGTTGTTTTAATGTCTGGAAAGAATTTTATTCCTCTGGTACCCATGTTCAGCTTACGTTCTTCTTAGTTAGATTGCTTAGAGGTCTAGATATTTCTGAAAATTTCGGTATGAATCTTCTATACCAGGAACAGGTCTGCAAGAAAGACTGCACTTGTTTCTTGGAGCAGGCATCTTCTGTATAAGCAGAGGTTTTCTCTGGATCACTCCTTCAGTAGTAATCCAGTGACCAAGATATTTTACTTTACTGCAAGCAAAAGCGCATTTCTGGCGATTTGCATTAACTTTAAATTGCAACAATCTTTCGAAAACCGCTTCTAGATCAGCTATATGATTTTCAAAAGTCTTTGAGAGTATTATAATATTATCTAAGTAAGAAAGAACAAGCATATCCTTTAAGCCGCTTCAGAATTTATCAATTAATTTCTGAAAAGTGGGCAGAGCAGTTTTCAGTTCGAAAGGCATTCGAACGAACCAGAAAGTTACAAAAGGGCAAACAAATGCTGTTTTGTCTCTGTCTGTAGAAAAAAAGCTGACTTCATGGTAGCTAGACCGTTAAATCAATGGTTGTCATATATAGTGTATGTTTAGCAGCATGCAGTAAGTCATCCATCCTAGGTAATGGATATGAGTCTGATATCGTAATATCATTCAGTCCTCGGTAATCAACGCAAAGTCGGACTTTTCCGTTTGGTTTGGGCACAAGAACCATTGGCCCAGAGTATGGAAACTCAAATTCTTCTATTATTTTCTTTTCCAGCAGAAGCTTTCGTCAAGCTCCTTCTTCAAAATCTCCTTATTGGCTGGAGACATCCGGTATGGGGGTACTGAAACTGGAGGATTATTCCCGGTATTTATGTGGTGTTCAATATAAGGAGCTGCTTCTCCTCCTGGTTGGAACACAGTTTCATATATCGTTAATAAACCACTAAGTTTTTCCCTTTAGTTTTCAGTTAGATGTCTTCCTTCATTTTCTCGTAATCGCATCGTATTCGATTCTGCAGTACTTTGTGGACGTTCGGATAGTTTGAAAACGTCGTCACTAAAGCTAAATTTCTGTTTAGGGTTGTCATGGAAATACCATCCATTATTTGGAAGGTATAAGACAATTCCAGCGCTACGCAGAAATTCAGTTCCTAAAAGCGTTCTGTTATCTTTTGCCGTAGGTAACGCAAATAAAGTTATAGGGGAAGATCGTCCTTCAATTTCGATATCTACTTGGGTCGTATAAACTTTTGTTTCCTTCTGAAGACCATCATCTAGGGTAACATTCATACTAGTTTTCCTAAATTCTATTCCTCTTTCTCTCAAAAGAAGATACAATATTTCTCCCGCTATAGTGTGGCTGGCTTCAGTGTCAGTACACGCAGTTCCGGTTAACCTGTTTATTTTTACCCTCAAAAGAGTCGTCTGATGTTCCTCGATAGAGAATGTCCGAAGGTGTGTCGCTTTAACATCAGCTTCTGCTTTCTTAGGACGAGGGGAGCAGACGGGGCATTTAGCCTTAATAAAGCTTGACTTCCCACATCCATAGCAACTAACAGGTGGTCGAGCTTCATTTTTTGCATTATCTCTTGATGAGGCGTACGTATAAGGATTATTGTTACCTTTATAATTTTTGGGACCATCTCGTTGTTGAAATTCAGGGATCTCCTTACTAACGTTTTTATTTCGTACATGTCTAACTTCTTCACACATATGTAATTTGTCAGCAAGCTGAAGTGGGTTGTTCCATTCACTCCAGTTATCCAAAAAATGCTCTTTGAAATCTGGAAGGACTTTTCTCTTAATTTGATCTGCGAGTATCAAATTCTTTAACTGCTCAAACGTCGTGACTTTTGATTCCTTAAGCCACCCATCAAAATAGTTTTGTAAATCAAAATAAAAGTCTCTCCTGGTGTTTCCAGGATTTTTTTAATGCTGGATCAACAGTTGTAAATATTTCTTAGCACTCAATTTGAAGCGCTTTAAGAGAATCTGTTTAAATTTCTAATATTTCTGAGCATCATCAAAAGATTCTTTTGCAATTAGTTTTGCAACATCAGTTGGCAGAAAACCAGCAAGATAAACTACCCATTTTGAAATTGATACCTTCAGAAATGTTAATTGTCTCTCGAACTGATTCAGATTATCAGCGAAAACAAAATTAGGTCACTGTGACCAGAATTCTTCTTATATTTACTTGATCCGGACGGTCAGTGGAAAACGAAATTAGGTCAAGGCGACCACATATTTTAACTGTTGCGAAAAATTCGGCGGTTGCGCCTGTATGTAAGCTTTCCGGCATAGCACTAGGGTTGCCATAAAATAGTGTATGGTAGGGTTGCCAGATTGGCGACTTTATCGCCCATTTGGCGACCAAATCGGCGATATCCCATGGTCCAATCGGGAAGCTTCTAGAATAACTTCCTGTCGAGATAATTCTCGAAACGTGTGGAACTTAAAGAAAAGCTATATAAACCCTTGCGTTTCTGAGAGCAGGCAGATTGCTAGAGTGTGATTAAGATTGTGAAGTAGTGTGAGAGTTGTGAGAATTGCTGCTTACTGTGAGCGCTAAGCTACACGAGAGTCTTGTGAACGGAAAGCAATCGAGATAGTGCTTTGCCGTGAAGCTATCTTTACAGCATAGCTTGACAGTGCATTGGTGATTGTTCCACGGTGTTTTATTATAAGTTAGTGTTGCCGTGAAGCTACCTTTACAGTTACAGCCTGAAGCTGTGTTGCTGATTGTTTCAGCGTATTTATTGTAGATTTTCGACGCTTTTAAAGGTAATTTTGGAACTGTGCTGTAAATAGTGATTCCTGTAAATAAATTGTGCTTTTTATTGTTCTGCATCGTGTTTTCATCGGATACTCTCAAATCTACGAACCCGTAAAACGCAACAACTGGTGTCAGAAGTGGGGTTTGAGAGTGAATGCCAGTCACCCGTCTACAGGAGAAAATGAAGGCGGAGGAAATGAAAGCTTTGATGGACATGTTAGCAGCTCTGAAAGCCGGACAAGAAGAGATGAAACAAGACATGAAAGCTGGACAAGAAGAGATGAAACAACAAATGAAAGCCACATATGATGAGATAAGAATTGGCTATGAAGAGATGATAGCTGAGATGAAGGCCGGGCGCGAAAAGAGGAAAGTCGACCGAGAAAAGGTACGAGAGCAACTCCAACAGATGGAAGAGGAGCTTGCAGAAGAAACTGGAGCCATAAAAGGAGATGTTGAAATCACGAAAGTGGCATCTGAAGAGTCAGGTGATGAAGAAATGAAGGAAGTAGTTGGTAGAGTATCTGAAAAAGATCCAGAAATGATGAACGAAACATCTAACGGGTTGAAGGAAAGCATGAAGAAATAAAAGACGGGAAAGAAGCTTTTGATTCTCAAGTGCCTGAAGTAGAGACAGAAGAAAATGAAAATGCGACTGTCAAGATCATAGACACTGATAGTGAAGTTACGAAGTCTCAGTTAGCAAGTATTGAACCATCTGAAAACTCATGTGACTCTGAGATGGAAGAAGCTGATGTACAGCTTACGAAGAGTGATCCAGTATTGCAAGAAAATTTACCTACTTCGCAAACTGTATGTGTGTCTTACAATGAAGATTGTGTAGACATGGACTCGATTCTAAACCAGGATACTTCTGTTTGTAAAGCATCGGATTGTATTCATGACCCTGGTGCAAACATCGGAATTGGTTCCCAGGAAACGGAGGAAAATAAGCATGTAGCAACTGCTAAAACTACCAAGGTGAACTGTACACACGATGCGAATAAAGTACAGAGTGGTGAACGAACTGTTTCAGATCTTCCTGTGCACGAAAAGTCTGAAAGGACTGAATCTTCAGACTGTGATATGAAAAACAGAAATACACCTGAGAACTGCAGTGGAAAGGTATTTGACCCGGGTATAACTCAGTGAAAAGCCTAAGACTAGAAGGTACTGGGCTCTCTGGGACTCACTTCACCTTCGAAAGGAGTCTTGTATCGACTGTGGGAAAGCGACAATGGAACTAATAAAAGATGGCAGCTGCTGCTTCCTCAAAACCGAATACCTGATGTCCTGAAAGAAATACACAGCAGCCCAACAGGAGGGCATTTCGGCTATATGAAGACATTAAACAAAGTTCGAGAGCGCTTCTTTTGGAGTTCCGCAAGAAACGACGTTGAGAAATGGTGCCGGTCTTGCGATGCCTGTGCAGCCAAGAAAGGACCAAAGGAACGCTGTCGCGGAAGAATGCAGCGATACAACGTTGGAGCGCCTTTCGAGCGAATTGCCCTTGATATACTGGGACCTCTGCCATGGACTAAAGATGGCAACAGATACATTCTAGTTGTCATGGATTATTTTACGAAGTGGCCTGAAGCATATCCAATTCCAGACCAAGAGGCTGTCACTACGGCTGAAGTCCTGTTGCAGAACTGGGTATCTAGATTTGGAACTCCCCTCCAGATTCATACCGACCAAGGCAGGAACTTCACTTCGGCTGTGTTCAAAGGACTGTGCGACTTATTGGAAATAAAGAAAACACAGACCACCCCGTTACATCCGCAGTCTGACGGCATGGTGGAGAGATTTAACCGCACAATCTTGAACCACCTATCGCTTATGGTTTCCAAGAACCAAGAAGACTGGGATCGTAAGCTGCCCCTGTTCCTGCTTGCTTACCGTAGTGCCGTCCACGAGAGTACCGGCTATTCCCCTTCTCAAATGCTCTTCGGTCGTGATCTCCGTCTTCCGAGTGACCTGCTTTTCGGCCGTCCTCCGGATCTACAGTCCTCTCCTGAGGAGTACGTTCAAGATCTCCAAGCCCGGTTGGAAACGATGCACAGGTTTGCTCGAGAGCGAATTAACATCTCGACGGACAGGATGAAGAAGAGGTACGACGCAAGAGCGACCGAACATAAGTTCCAGGAAAACGACAAGGTTTGGCTGTGGAATCCGAGCCGTCGTAAGGGCATTTCTCCCAAACTGCAATCGCATTGGGAAGGTCTCCACACAGTCCTCAACAGACTGAATGACGTCGTAATACGGATCCGTAAGTCTCCCAATTCCAAACCTAAGATTGTACATTATGATAGGTTAGCTCCATACTATGGCCATAGTAATTAGTGATAGTTATTTTTGTTATGGGTACCCCGTATTTCGTAATGTTTTTATGTTTAATTGTATGATCTATGCATAGTTGCTTGTACATAGATTTTTGTAATTAGTGTAAATGTTTTTGTTATTTGTAAATACTCTAAATATTTGTAAATTTTGTTATTATTGTAATTTATTTGTTTTGTAGCTTTTTCGGTTATTTCTTTTTGGCTCCCAACCAGGGATTGTACTGCCCGGGACGTGCAGTCCTTGGGAGGGGGCAGTGTTGCGAAAAATTCGGCGGTTGCGCCTGTATGTAAGCTTTCCGGCATAGCACTAGGGTTGCCATAAAATAGTGTATGGTAGGGTTGCCAGATTGGCGACTTTATCGCCCATTTGGCGACCAAATCGGCGATATCCCATGGTCCAATCGGGAAGCTTCTAGAATAACTTCCTGTCGAGATATTTCTCGAAACGTGTGGAACTTAAAGAAAAGCTATATAAACCCTTGCGTTTCTGAGAGCAGGCAGATTGCTAGAGTGTGATTAAGATTGTGAAGTAGTGTGAGAGTTGTGAGAATTGCTGCTTACTGTGAGCGCTAAGCTACACGAGAGTCTTGTGAACGGAAAGCAATCGAGATAGTGCTTTGCCGTGAAGCTATCTTTACAGCATAGCTTGACAGTGCATTGGTGATTGTTCCACGGTGTTTTATTATAAGTTAGTGTTGCCGTGAAGCTACCTTTACAATTACAGCCTGAAGCTGTGTTGCTGATTGTTTCAGCGTATTTATTGTAGATTTTCGACGCTTTTAAAGGTAATTTTGGAACTGTACTGTAAATAGTGATTCCTGTAAATAAATTGTGCTTTTTATTGTTCTGCATCGTGTTTTCATCGGATACTCTCAAATCTACGAACGCGTAAAACGCAACAGAACTTTTCCTTTAGTTCCGAATTTATTTAATTAGAAATAATCAAGCATTAATCTCACATATGTTTATTCTTATCCATTATTAAAGAATCTCGGGGTTAATAATGAAGACCTTTAAGTACGACGAACACTAATTTATGAATAAATTAACACACAAAAAAGAAATAGAATTGAGAAAGTTTTAAGTTACATAGCTCGCGTTGAGCTTTTTAAGTCGTAAACTCGAAACGTTCGTTCTGTCATATCACCTGTAAAAAGAAGGAATGTTTATAATTTTGCGAATATCGCATCACGTGACCTAGAACAGATGCTCCGCTTTAAGACTGGCTCATACTGTCTGTTACAGTTGCCAATAATTTATTGATAATAATAAAACTACTTCTGTCAAATTACATTTTGTTAATCTAATGCCCGTGGTGAGTTTTATTACTCGTATTAAAAATTCTATTTACATGTTATTCACGGCTTCTGAAATCTATCTGGGCAATTTCTTGTAAGCTTTAGGAAGAATTGAGAAATATTGTTTAAAATGCATAACGGTATTACTGCTGCATTAAAGAAGCTGTTTTCTATAAACTATAGCTTTCTGTCGTCAACTCTCATAAGAGTTGACTCATAAGAGATACATCGATTTTTGTACAACGGTTTTTGCACATTCCGCCGCACTTCTCTGAAATGTATAAATAAATTAAACTGCCAATATTTAAGGATTCTTGTATGATTTTTCTCGAGCAACATTATTACATATATATTATTACATATATAAGATCATTTTTGTGAAATTTCGCCAGTTATCTTTGGCCTTATTCCTTTTTCCAAATGCCAAAACAATTAAATATTGAACATCACAAGGGTGATAATTTCATTTCTTATTGGTCTTTTATATTAAAAAGACTTTTTTTGGCTTCTCTTTGTCTTCAAAATTTTGCCTTTTCTTTCCCGTTTTTAGATTGTTAGTCAAATCTACTATTAATAAAATCTCTTAAAAAGCAAAATGTCATCGACTTTATCATTAACAAGTCGGAATAATTTTCAGTTTTCTCACAAAATGAAACTTGGGTTATTGTTTTGCTGAGAACATGAATTGTTTATAAATAGCTAATTAATAAGTAGATGGAAGTAATTAACAAGAGCGCAAAGTAACAAAACTGTCGGATATTAATAGAATCATTTACACTTTCGTTTTCTGAAAAAACGTAGTTAAAAATGGTTATATTCTTACTATTTATTCTTAATTTTCCAAAATTTTCTTAATTTTCAATGATCAAAATTCTCTGACAGTAATATATTGAGTATGAAATACGAGAAGAGCTTCAATGTTAACTTACAATATAAATTTCATAAATCCACTCGCTATTTGAAATATTTTTCAGTAAAAAACAACAGATAATAAATAGTTCTTGCCATTTATGGTTTTTTTTAATTATGTCAATCTGTAAATTTTTTAACCTTGATTAATACTTGCTTATCGATATTTGTCAGTATACATTCTGCGTACGAAAAAAGAGAAAAATCTATCGGCTTGAAAAATTGCTTGATCTTAGTGAAATTTGTTATGAAATATTTAAAACTGGATAACAGCCAGGCCATTTATTGAATAAACATAAGTTTAGAACAATTGCATATTAATATGAGGTATAGTTGCCTTTGGCGGTACGATCATGAAGATATCCGGCCCGACATGCAGGTTTACATAAGTGAATGCTGCACAGTTTCCTGCAATTACGATGCAATGTTTCTACACTGCATGGTTCAATACATTTATACAAGTGGCAAGATTGAAGCCCTAATATGTTTTATTTAGGACCAGTTGAATATAAACGGAAGGTTGTGAGGTATGCAGATTGCTAGTGCAGACGCGCATTATCTTGCAAAAACATAATCCTCGGCTGAGGCAATACTAATAACCGATCAATGGTAGTATAGTAAATTGTAATATATTCTCAACGTATCATTGGGTCATTAAAGTACACTGGTGTGCAAAAATTAAGGACAAAGTCGAAAAATTAGCATATCAGCTGAACGAAGAGGCAGAGCGGACAGAAAGACCAATTAGGAGATTAAGTAAGGTGATGTACGGTAGCACATGCGCAGATATGCAGGTAGACGTAAGGGGAGTGTCTGAGTAGTATAAAGCGTGTTGTCGGTGTAAGATCAGTATTTCTGGCAAAGAGATTGCACGCCGTATAGCAGTTAAAATCACACCGAGTTGCTGCCTCAGCGAGAAATGGCGAATAATCAATCTGTTAGACGACATCTGGATGCTTTTACCCGAGGTCGAATCATTGGGACGTTGGAGGAAGGCCGCAGTGCGACAAGTGTGGCTGCAGAGTTCGGAATTGCTCACAGCATCGTTTCACGACTTTGGAGACAATTTCAAACTACAGGAACAACTATCCGGGGGTCTAGTAGTGGTCGCCCACGAGGAACCACACCCGCAGATGACCGGTATATTGCCTTACAGGCCAGAAGAAACAGGCGGCAGACAGCGGGAGAAATAGCTAGACACACGACACAGGCGACTGGACGACCGACATCGCGTTTTACCGTGGCCAGAAGACTGCACGGTGGTGGTCTGTATGCACGACGCCCTACACGGTGTGTACTTCTAACGCCTGCCCATCGGAGAAGGCGCTCTCTGTGGTGCCGGGAACACCGGAATTGGAGAGACAATGAATGGGGACGAGTACTCTTTACAGATGAGAGCAGATTTAGTCTGAGTTGGGATTCTAGATACATATACATCTGGACAGAACGGGGAACACGCAATAACCCCTTCAACATCATCAAAAGGGACTGTTTTGGAGGTCGCGGATTTCTCGTTCGAGCAGACATAATGCTTGGTAGCCGGACCGACCTTCATATCTCCCAAGAAGGTTCGTCACCTGGGACTGCTATTGTAACGAGGTTCTTCTTCCTTACATGCGTCTTTTCACAAGAGCTATGGGTCCTCAGTTCCTCTTCATGGACGACAACGCTCCACCTCATCGCACAGTTACTGTCGAAGAGCTGTTGGAGAGTGAAGATATTGAACACATGGATTGGTCGGCAAGGTCTCTGGATCTAAATCCCGTCAAGCATGTACGGAACTTACTAGGGAGACCCGTGGCAGCACGTAACTTATCGCACTGTTGCGTTGTACGGGTTCGTGAATTTGAGAGTATCCGATGAAAACACGATGCAGAACAATAAAAAGCACAATTTATTTACAAGAATCACTATTTACAGCACAGTTCCAAAATTACCTTTACAAGCGTCGAAAATCTACAATAAGTACGCTGAAACAATCAACAACACAGCTTCAGGCTGTAACTGTAAAGGTAGCTTCACGGCAACACTAAACTTATAATAAACACCGTGGAACAATCACTAATACACTGTCAAGCAATACTGTAAAGATAGCTTCACGGCAAAGCACTATCTCGATTGCTTTCCGTTCACAAAACTCTCGCGTAGCTGAGCAGCTATTCTCACAATAATCACAACGCTCACAGTACTTCACAATCTCGCAACTTGCTTGCAACTAACTGCTCTCAGAAACGCTAGGGTTTATATAGCTTTTCTTTAAGTTCCACACGTTTCGAGAAATATCTCGACAGGAAATTATTCTAGAAGCTTCCCGATTGGACCATGGGATATCGCCAATTTGGCAACCCTACCATACACTATATTATGGCAACCCTAGTGCTATGCCGGAAAGCTTACATACAGGCGCAACCGCCGAATTTTTCGTAACAGCACGCAACGATTCCGAAACTGCGATTGGTGCTACAAGAGGAACGAGCAGCAGTGTCTCAACAGCTCATTAACAACCACATATCCAGCATGCACAAATGATGTGAAACCTGCCTAGCAGTCAGGGGAGATCATATCCCCTATTAAAGACCGGATGTTTCTTGCTGGACACCCATCACAGGGATGTTTCGGCCTTCAGTCGCATTGCGCTCCATGCTACTTTTTCAATAAAGCTTCTTTTTATCCCTCTGATTTCTCTTTTAGTAAGTGTTGCTTACATTACTCGTGTCCTTACGTATTGGGGATCTTACGGTATCAAATGTGTTGATTTGGAAATCTTTTGTACAAAGTTATATTGAAAAAGCCGTCTCGTCCTTAATTTTTGCACACCAGTGTACTTTGAAGCATCACTATGGGTAAAAGTGTATCACAGATAAGGGCTCACCAAGTGGTAATTCTAAATATGATCTACGTATACCAATCCACAGTGATATCTGGGGAACACTATCGTCCAGACCACTATCGTCCAGACCACTATCTATCATTAATTTTCCAGTTATATGAGAAAACCAAAAAACCGTAATTCATCATGCAGCTCCAGTCCCATACAGTCTGAGTCGGTGTTACGTCCATTGTAATAGGATAGGCACTGCTATAAATACACACAGGAGTAACAGCAGGTACAAAGATAAAGCTATATATTGCCGACATTTTTGCAACCATGGTTCATGGTACTACATGGGCAAAAATTATGGAAAAGGGAACATTGTTTTGAAACATTTAATAACATATAATTACATTATCGCTCTGTCCCTCATACTAGGACATTCATCGGTAAACCAGCTGTTGATGCAACTTCTGTAGAATTCTCTCTGTAGACCGCACCACTTTTGGGTGAAATTTTGGAAAATTTTCGGCTTCGAAAGCAAATAAGATAAAGAAAATATAATTTAAATTGATCATCCAGCGGTATAACAGTTAACCTTTACATGTGTTCTTGAGTTCCCTTTATACTCGCTCTGCGCGTTAATTGGCCAGGTATTTTCTGTTAGCAGTTTTCCTTATTAAAAAAGTGCAATTCCATGTTAAGTTCTGAGATTGTCAGACAATTTTTCCAGCCGAGTAGACAGTTTTCTTCCTTTCTTTTGACATAGAATTTATTTAAAATATTGTTAAAATTTTTATTATACTTAATTAGTTAAAAGTTAGCTTTATCCTTTAATAAAACAACTGCTTCTATAAACGTTGACATTAAAAGACTCTAAAACTAAGAGAACCACTTCTCTTAAAGAATTTCCTAGGCTTCTTATATATTAATACCATTTTAGTGTTACGGAGAACATTTGAGTGTTTTGTTGCCATGAACTGGTTCGAAAGAACTGTTTAGAAACAGGATTATAATATTTCACTTTTTTCAGGTGCATAGTTAACGGTTCGTTTACTGATGCCAATAATAATGAAATTGCAGTTGCTGTCCAACAAGGTTCGAATGTGACGGTATGTTAAAAAGTTACTTTAAATTTCGTTTGAATGATTCCGATATTTTATGGATTTAGATAATAACATGAATTTCATTATCATTCATAGGCCACTAACAATAAGCCTTCCCTTCTGCAAACAATAGTGGTTAAAAATGATTTGGTGTTCTGCGGAGGTGATTGTTTTATAGAAGTGATATAAAATACTAATGTTTATTTATGTTTTTAAGAAATAATAGTCACTTTTAGAAGTGGACTCTAAGAAAGAGTTTGGTGTATTTATTTAATGGATCAAGACTTCAAATGCTCATTACGCTATAGAACGTAGTGTAACAAGATTTTTCTGTAGATTGTATTCCCTTGCCGTACAATACTCAGTTGATAAATTTTTTAATGTTTTGTGCTTTGTGGAAAAGCAGGAAACGCTCTCAACGAAGAATGTGGGATTTCACTATTCGCTAGCATTGCTTGCTTCTGAATTTTTAAACGAAATTATCGCATCAATACTGTAGTATAATTTTATTAAATATGGGAAAATGCATATTAGTTCATCTTTGATTGCTATCAAAGGTAAGCCATTAATTTATTCTAAGGATTTTTATTTGATTCCAACAATGATTTTAAAATACATTATTCTTAGATTTTCTTCGTAAAATTCAAATACCTTGCCAAAAAGCTTGTAGGTAATAATTACAAGACAGCTCAGCTTTTAAGACAGCAATTTTAAGACTTAGAATTCAGATAGTTAAGACATTAAATATTATATTTTATAACGCAAGAAAAGCATCCACGAAAGCAGTTCTCAATAATAAAATATTAAATTTCACTAAACATTTTTTCTGCCGTTGGCAGGGACTGGGAAATACTTATTGAGGATAGTCAAAGAAAAAGCATTTCTTTTTTGAGCTCCTTTTCTGTGAATATCTTTTTACGGATTTTCAGAGAAGCATTTTTGTTAGATCTGAGTTCATGTGAATATCTGTTTTTCTTATAGAACAGGAATATTTGCATTTTATGTTATCAGGTCTCTGCTTCCAAACTAAAATAACACTTGAGCACTTGGAAACTTCATTATAACGGCCTTTTAAATCATGCTACTTAGATAGTAGAGATGACCTGATTTTTTTTATAAAAAATCTGATGACTTCGTTGTACGTAATATTAAATTGCACGCATTTTCCCTGCATTTCATTTAAACTTATTTAATTCAATTAAATTTATTTCGTCGATAAAGCATAAACCAGAATGGAATAAATGGAGTCTTTAAAACTCACTATATTTATTTACCATAGCGACACTCTGGCGCTAGGTTCGCTTAACAGCCTTAAATCTTAATTATTTTATAGCTCAGAATGCACAAAAATTATATAATCTGAAGAATTCTGTAATCGTTGCCACATGTTTTATTCAAATACTATAATAAATCTAAAATGATGTATAACAGAAATTAAACAAGTAAAAAAGAAACAGTTTTTCACAGACGATTCAGCGTCGCATACCTAATACGCATGTGCTACTCGTAAACATCCTCTGTCCGAGACAGATTGGCGACATTATTTGCTGCTAATACGGAACACCTATTTCCTCGAATTTCATTAGAGATATCTCTCATTCAACTAATTATGTTCTCAGTTCACGACAAGGCAAAAATACATAAAATCTCAAAATATCTTCATTAAAAATTGAAAAATACAGAAAAATAAAATGCCAAATAAAGTTAAAACAGTAAAAAAAAATATTTTTACAATTAAAGTTAGAGTTTCTACGTAAAAAACAAGCAATTCGGCCAGCAGGCAACAAGGCGGATTTTTCGGTGAGCAAAAATGAAAGTTTAATTTTGGTCCCACTTGGCAAAAAGACACTGAATTCATTATTCTGCTAAGTTTCAAATGTAACCAAATACGGCTGCTGTGATAAACAAAAGTTAGGCTTAGCAGCACTTAAGGAACTTTTAAAGTGTTAATAATTCTATAACTATTGCATGCAGACTAAATAAGGGCATAAAAACCTTTCCTGGAAGATAAGAACAACATAATTCAATCATTTTTAAAGCAAAAAAATTTACCAACATATAAGAATTAAAAAAACTGAGCTAAGTAACATAGCGGTACATACATACATTTGGTGCGACTGATTGCAACTAAAAAGGGAGGTACACAACTACATGATATAGCAGTGATATATTCAAAATTTGAACGCTCTGAGGCTACTCGTTTTTGAGTTATGCGAGATACATGCTTACGTACTCACGTACAGATGTCACGAAAAAAAATCTCTTCTGAATGCATTTTAAGTCAGTTTTATAATTCGCTTGAGCAGAAAGAGGCCATTATTCTGCCCTTACGTACAGATGTCACTCGAAAACATCGTTAAATTGCATTTGATGGCGGTCAAAATGGATATTTTTGTTGAAATATGATACCCAGAAATTTTCGTGATTACAATTCTTCCTTTACTTCGTACAAGGAAGTTAAAAACAACAGGTAGCAATTATTCGAAGCTTACACGCATATTCACGTGTGAAGAATCCTTTGGTCTTCAATTCACTTCATACTATAGCGAATCATAGTAGAAAAAACATGGTAATTTGATAGCCTGGAATTGCTCCTTTATTATAATACGTCTCGACTATGAACAAAGAAACTACAAAAGAATTTCCAAATTGACATCAACAATTTAATTGCACAGTCGTAGTATCTAATTATTTAAAGTATTAAAGGCAGTTTCAAATAAAGTTTTATCGCCGTGGCTCGTTAGTTAAATACAATCACCGGTTAAATGCTAGTGTCACAAAGATGAATGTCTTCCAACCCGAGAAAAGTAGTGAAATCGTTCTAAACAGAGGACACAAAAGCATCTCAATTAATTCAATCAGCCTTTCCTCCATGATGTAGAGGAGAAAATCCAAAGTTAATGAACCACAGGCAGGCGTGTTCCAATTACCTTTCCTAATAGAAAGCGCAGTGGATCTCAGCCGCAGTAGCAGTGTATAAAAAAGAGAAAGCGTCTTTTTCTCAATACCGTGGTTCTGAATTTTTTGTGTTTTCCAAATTTTTAGAACTTTCAGCATACCTCTTGCTATAACTGCTAAATTCAGAAAACAATTTAAATCTTTATTAGTGAATTTTCCGCTTTTGGGAAGTATCTGTTTCAATACTTTACAAGGTCTGAGTTTATTAAAATTTTAGAAATTGAAATACGCCGCCTTTATTTGCAATGGTAGGAGCATCAGTGATAGCAATTTCATGTTTGCGATCTGTTCTGAATTGAAGAGATTATTCCAATCATGCGTTATCTTCAATCTGCTGTGTTTCGGGAGCGAAAAGAACTATATCTTAAACTTAGATTAGGAAGCCATACCAAAAACTCCTCTAATATTGAATTCGCTAAATGTGTTGATCAAAAAATAAATTTTGTAGCTATGAAAAGGGCTAAATACGCTGTATTATGTTTGTGGGCTCAGTCTAATTCCGTAACCGGATGTAAGAAATGCATAAAACTGACCTACGAGTGACCTCTCGCGGTAGAAACCTCATTCATGAAGCTCTTTAGGCACATTAGAAAATTATAAAATCCTACATTAGCTATGGCAGTAGAGATCTGTGTGATTAAGTAACGCCCATGCCTTCTTATTATAAATGGCTGGTTTAGACCGTTACAAAGGATTAAATCCAGATCTTTTCTTAGCAGTTATGGGATGTAGAACCTGTGCTTAAAATGGATTCATATTCATTCTTTGCATGCCAAAGTGATTTCATCCTCTATTAAGCTTATCAGTTCCTTGAAAAATGAAATCGTAACACTTATGCTTATAAAATTAGATAACGAAATAATGAGTCAATCGTAAAAGCCTGATTCGGTACTCTGATTCCTAAGCCCTTATTAAGTGGGTTATACAGATTGGTTCAATCAAATTAATTTTAAGCAGTGCCCGATTTCTTAATTATTTGAGCAGTCATATATACAGAGATACAGTGAAGTTCTTGTCTTTAAGTGAAAGAATGCTGTTTTTCCTTTATCTCATTGAGAAAAGTTCTTTAAGAAAAACTATTTTTAAAAAAATTTGTTTAAAAGTACTCTTTTTTACTTTAGAAGAAAATATGTTATTTTAATGTAATAATGTGATAAATAAAAATAGGGTAAATTGGGGATGCGTAAAAAAACATTTTTGGCAAATTTAAAATAAAATGTTGTTAATGTATCGCGAATAGATTATAAAAATTAATAAATTAGTTGATAAACTGTATATATTAAAAATATTACAAAAGTGCAGTTTTAAGTTTAAAAAGATTCTTTTTAGTCCAAAGGGGCAATTTTCCCAAGGCTATTAATTTCGCTTTGCCATTTTGCGTCGATTCACTAGTGTTGTTCCACTTTTCAAATTGTTGTCACCAAATATTATCGCCTTGCATTATATTTAAAGAAATTAAATAATACAGAATCTGCATAAATGTATATACGTTTCTGGCATTGATAAAACAACGGTACCTAGAGCCATCGAATTTTGAATATTGAACGTTTCCACCCGAATATGGGCATCTACAAGCTCGAATTTGGAATTTGTTTTATAATCGATTTCATATTTTGTAAAACTTAACAAATTTTTGGTTAACGAACTCAAGGATTCCAAAGCGAGCCATGGCAAGTTGTACAGAAAAAAAAAACATTTTTATCTCCAGGGCGCGAGACTGTGTATCGGAAATTCTAAAGGTATGCTCATTTTAAAATTATTTTGCGATATTGCTGTTGAACTAAATTTTATGTTTTAAGTGATATAACATGATATTTAATAACATATTTATAACATGATATTGAATAACGTGATATTTATAACGTGATAAGTTATAACATGATATTAATAAATGAAGGTAAGACACAAAATGTTAAAGAAAACTCCCCTTTGGACGTAATTTAAAAATCTGAAACCTTTCAGAGTTTTTTTTTTTTGGTAGAAAGTTCACGTGATCACTCACCCAAACCAAATTTTTCTGCATTTTTAGTTGACAGCATTGTTAACGTTTTCAATATATTTGAATTTGTCGTTCCACGTATAAAAATTTTAATTATTTTAAGTTTAGAAAATCATTAATAGTGACAGCAAATAAGAGAATTGTTAACCATATTCGTAAGATTGTAAACAAATGTGCATTCAATTTCGATAAAATTGCTAGTAATAATCATTTTGTTATATCTGGAATACTATGATAAAAATTTTCCATTATTATTATTTTCCCAAACATATGAATGCTTTGCATATTTATTTATTGTAATTGGCATTAATGTGTCCGTTTTTTATAATAAGTTATATCACATTACTGTAAATCATTTAATTCACCAAAATCGTTCAAATTTTAAAAACAGACATTATGATTTTTTTAAATTCTAGAACTCATTTTTTAGGGTTTTTGACGCTTGATCTTTTATCTGCAAAACGTTAAGGAATTTTTCTCAAATATTTATTCTGGACAGTCTATTGATTCATTAGCATTTTTATGCTGCAGATCAATTTTCTTCTTTCAGTTTCGTAATAAATTCAGATGTTGGAAATATTGCAATATCTTTAACACATTTTGGCTTTTGTGGTGTCTTTTAAATTTGTGATGACTTTGATTTTACGATCTTTTATAATTTGTAGAATAATCAGTAATATAAAAAATGTATAACTATAAATACATTTTAGTAAAGAATCAGCTTCAATTATTACTTAATGCCTCTTAGAATGTTTACATTTTCATTGCTTTATATATCACTACAGTTCTAATCGATTTTGCTACTTTGATATGCCATTCATTATGTATCTTCTGGTGCTCAATTTAGTAGTATATTTTAAAATTTTACGCCTACTTGTTGACCTGGTGAGTGATGTACAGTTAGTTACTTTAATAAACTATAAAAATAGAAGTTATTGTATGCCATATTTAGTAGAATTATTAGAATTATTTATTGTTATAAATTTTATATCTTCTGTTCCGTACTGAAAGAAAAACGATCCCGGTAAGGAAATTCTTTGAAAAGTCTTCGAACAAAGAATAAAATTTATTTTTGGGGTTCAGACAGTAAAACAATTTTTGTACTCATTACAAATGCCTAGATTTCTAATAATGATAATAATCACGTTAAATCCAGGCCCTTCGGAAAAATCAACGAAAAGAGAACTACTACTAACTCAGTATTCCTGCGGAAAAAGGGAAGGAAAATATTGGCAATTTGCCAAAAATCTTTCTCGATTTGTTTTCTTTTTAACTGATTGTTTACGAGCAACTTTGTTCGAAGCAAAGGAATTGGAGAACCGAATGAATCCCCTTTTTTCTCCCACCCTTTTATGTGTGCGTATTTTGAGACTCTTTGGACACCACGAACATTTGGCAATTTTAAGCTACTGAATGTTGGTACTTAGGTTTGGAAGCTAAAAAATTAAAGCGCATTCCAGAATAAATTGCTTTAATTCTAGGAATAAAATACTTCAGACTAATTACTGTTCACTTTTTTTGCAGAACACAGTGGATGGTATTCTGAGATTTTCCAAACTTTTAGACCGCTCCAAACAAGAAATTTCTTTTTATCTGTTTATTGTGTTCACATTCTAAACGTATGGCATAAAAGTAATTAGGAGATGGCTGTCAGAAGAGGGATAACCAGAGACCGATGGGGTTGAACACTGGCTGCATAGATATTTCGTTATTTTTCTATATGTAATGGGAATACAAGAAATTTAGATGCCATCAACTAGTATCTTCTCTAAGGTTATTTCCAGTTCGAACGTTTTGTTGACTAACCAGAAGCCAAGCGGTAGAGACCCGGATTCAAATTCCGCCAAACGGGCTATCTTCATGGGCGCTTTCGTGGTTTTCCCCATGCATAAAGGGACTGAGCCGTTTTGACTTCGAAAGTCCTCCGTGAAGGGATTACTCCTTGGCTTCAAAAAACTGCTGTGTCTTACAAGGCCGTTAAAACTATGCTTCTTCACTTGCATTCAGAGCTCATAGTCTTGCATACTATAATCTCTTGGGCTCACGATAATTAGAAGGTAATACCAACAAACTGTTGTAAATATTTGTGATGCTTTTAGGATAATAATTTTAAGGCTTATTTCGTCTCTGATCTAACTTGTGGTCACATGTTTATATTTATAAAGTATTTGTTTATCATATATAGAATTGTAGATTTTTCATTTCGGAGTGGAGAAGCGTTTGATTTGTAAAAGTAGGTGTAGCAGAATGGACAAATTCTGTTAGGGAAAGCTGATTAAAAGGTTTGTGCATTGTTCAATAAAGATTTAAGTGAATTCGTTAGTAATACAAATGACAGTAAATAAAATACTATATAAGTAAAAGCAAGAACACTATTTAATTATTTGTTTGGCTAATCCAAGTATGTAAATTTTATTCCTTGAATTGGTAAGGCGCGAGGAGGCACAAGTACGATTTTAATCTTAATCGGTATGATAATTGGTTATTAACTTATGAACGAAATCCATTGTTTGTTACAAAATCACAAGAAATGCGACTTTCATTAGCATTCTACTCAAACAATAAAATTCGGGATATCTGGTTAGGAAACTGCATGATAAAGGTTTTAAGAATGTGCTTTTACAAGTGTTTTGGTTTTAGCTCAGAAGGACGTCAGACCAAATGAGTTATTAATTTTAAAACGCTATTTTGAGTCTTCAACAATAAGCAGCTGTATCATTTTTCAAACTTTTGCCACCAAATATTATCGCCCTGTGTTATTTTTCTATTTTTTTATTACCTAAATTCTTAACTTCGTCAATAAACACTGGATAATGCAGGACATCTGCCTACTGTTAGATGCCAGCTGTGCTTCTCCTTCTTCACGTGTCATTTGTATAATTTTTAAAGTAACGTTAAAGAATCTGCCTGAATGTATGTATGTTCCTCGCATTGTAAAAAAAGACGGTATCTAGAGGCATCAAATTTTGAATAATGTTGTCCTCCATCCGAACATGTGCGCATAGAAGTTCAACTTTTGAATTTCGGTTTTTATTTTTACATTTTGTAAAACTTTAGTGAATTTTTGATTCACTAACTCAACGATTTAAGAGCGAATAATGGTAACACTGTACGTAATAAAACATTTTTAACTTCAGCGCGGAAGGCTGTATATCGGAAATTCTGAATGCTGTTTTTAAATTGCTGTCGTACTGAATTTTATGTGATATAAGCGCAAAGAACGTGACATTTGATAAATAAAGGTAACACACAAAACGTTCATAATAAAAAGTAAAAAAAAGTTTTGTAAACAATATTACGAAGAAAACTGGACGTTGATGAATTAAGAAAAGACTAAAAAAGTAAAAAAATGACGGCCAACACTTAACACTGCATGGGGAATTCTAAACACATGCTGCTACTCTGCTTTTAAAATTTTTTAAATTTTGCTGTTGAATTGTATATGACGAAAGTGCGAAAAAAAATTGCTTATTAATAAAGCTACAAAGATAAAAAGAAACATGTTAGCAGGAGTGAGAGCAGTAGCAGGCTGTAGACTGCGAGCTCAGTGAAAGGGTAAAAATACCTTAACAACCCCCTTTGGACGACCGTTAAAATTAGAATCCTTTCAGATTCTTGTTCTACTTAATTTATTTTATTTTTTCTTAATGATTAAAATAATTTAGATTATTCCATCCTTAATTTTCTGCCGTTTAGTGTCTAAAATACGAAAAGAATGGAAGACCTTGATTTTGGGACTATACCTGCCTATCTTTTTTTGTTTAATGTACTATTCTGAATCATGCAAGCGTATTTATGCATGCACGTGTTTTCAATTGAAATTGGTTCATATTTTTAGCAGATTACAAATGGTATTTTGTTCAAATATGAAAAAGTAAGGGTAAAATTTCTTGATATTTTATAAATGGGAGTTGCTGATTAATGATCATGGTAACTAAATAAACATTATTCTCTATATACTGTAGATTCATATTCTTGACTGTTTGAATGGTTCCTCCATTGCGTCTTCTGAATTAGGAAGGGGACGTGTACTGTCCATGAAGCCAGTGAAGAAAGCAAAGGATCAGACAGATGCTCTTTTAGTGGAAATGGTAAGAACTGCTTCTTCATTAGAGTGTGTCAAGTTCAGTTGATTAAAGAGATCCAAACTCGGGCCTACTTTATTATATTCTAATATATTTGGTTAAGAGTAATGGAAATATGTTTGTTCCTAAATATAATGGATTGATTCATGGATGTTATATGCAAAACTTTTCCAATGAAGAGTAATTAATGTTAGAACTTTATCTGTTCTTTATTGCCATTAAAAAAGAGAAACGAAATTTGCTAGTTATTAATTCTACAATTCATTCTAATTTTAATTTTAATTTTTTTTCTAAACAACTCATTTACGCATGGAAAAAAAAGGAAACGAAATAAATATCAAACGAGTTCATCTAAAATTGATGAATTTTAGTTAGATACTTATAAAGTGTTTTCTTCCTCTTTTCGGCATGCCTTCGTGGTTTAACGGTAGCACACTCGGCGCGTATTTGAGAGGTCCAGGTTCGATTTCTGGCGAGGGCATTGCTCATTTTTCATGTTTTCTACTTCAAAAAACCTAATAGCTCTACAGTGGCTCCCGAACTATAAAAAAAATGGGTGATAGATGATGATTTTTCATCACCACGATTTGGCAATTGGGTCCCCTCATACACAGTCGATCTTTAAAAGGAGGTGTATATGAGGTATTTTCTTCCTCCTTTGTGCATGCCTTCGTAGTGTAACGGTAGCACACTCGGCACATATTTGAGAAGTCCAGGTTCGAGTCCCGGCGAGGGCATTGCTGATTTTTCATGCTTCCTGCTTCGAAAATCCTAATGACTCTACAAAGTTATCTTGAAAATGAGAACCAGAGTGAATTCTGAGTTTGCCTTCATGCCCACCAATTTCTGAATGGATTACAGCACTGCACACTGATGGTTTGACTCGTATACATATCCTCGACAAGAAAAATCACAAAGTCCTTATCCACGCGGTAGGTTAGCTGGACAAGGATGAGTAACCGGCTGGATAAGGATTTTGTGAATTTCTTCAGATGTAACATAAGTATGGGTCAAATTCCATTAGAATCTTCAAAAAGGTAACCGCTAAAAAATCTCGTGCAGTAGTCTACATCAATTAGTCTAACCTAACCAGTTTGACGACAACAATTAGAATTACTCTATAAAAAAAGTTATTGTCAAGGGCCGTTTTAAAACTTTAAAGTTTATCTGAGCTTACTCAGATAGCCGACATAGCCGACAAAGCTCTACGTCGCTTCAGTTAAAAAACCTGAACTTCAAGTATACCGGAGCTAGTCGACACATGAAACTGGCTCCATTGCTCAGCTACACTCCAGGGTGATCTGTCCTTTAAAGTTTTAGTTTTGCGTCAATTCTTAACCTCGTACACCTTCCAATTGAATTTGAAATCCAAACTAAGACCTTTGTTGACCTTTAAAATTGGAATTCTTATTAGACAGGGGTTTTTTAAATGAATAGAATTAGTACATTTAAATTAAATTTTTTAATATGAGGACAGAAAGCAAGTGGGTTTGTTAATTTTGCACAAAAACTAATAATTCAAATTTTACTAAGCAAGCATATTTATGCATGTGTTAGCTGCGTAGGTCTTTGGTCCTATTTTAGTTGATTTTAGGCTTTTGTTAAAAATAGATTTTTTGTGTTTTTCTGCTTTTTAGGCTTCATTTCCATGAACTGGAAAAACATATCTCGTAATAAGAAATAATAGATACAGTGAATTCAATTATGTTATTCTTCAAAAAAGTGAGGTAAAATTACTTTCATATAGATTGATAAACATAAAATCACTTGTCCAGCTAAACGTGACCTGGAAACTCGAAACCTCTGAAAATAAACAATGGACTCCATTTTTTTTTGCAGAGTTTTGCAGTGCAATTTTTGCAGATTAATTCCAAAGTGGCCTGCACGAGTAATATACAAAAATAAGTGAAAGCATATATTATATATGTAACAATTAAAATTATCTAAGCACGAAAATTTTCAATAATAACAGGTACAGGTATCACTAGGTATTATTAGACCATCATAGGTATTATTCCTACTTACTAGCCATCCGTAGCAAGGAATGACCGCATCAGAACTCTGCTCATTTAAAAGCCGCGTTCATTTTACTCCAGAATCAGCTCAGTAATTCAACTTGGGTTCATGTCCTATGTATGAACTGAATGGATGAAAGTTTTCAAGGTTTCACTAGTGTGTGACTTGAATACAAGCCAATTTTCTTTTACTAAGCCCTCCACGGAAGCATCTCTTCCTTTTGGCAGATACCCTTCAAGAACTTTTCCATAATCCAAGCCACAAACATCAAGATTTCAGATAGTACGAAATTCTAATTAATAGGAAGCAGCATAAAGAATTAGAAACAATGTATTTAAATGAAAATGGAATCGTTCTCTAACATTTGATCAACTGAAAGCAAGCCAGCCAATACCAAACATTTCCATAGACGGTACTTAACACTCGTACACACCATGCAGTGCCAAAGACCCAATTTATACATTAATGCTTCAAGCACACTATCTCTGAGCTGAGTTATGGGCTTTGCAGTGTATCATTTGGGTGTCAGATGGTGCCCAATCGCATGAATCCACGGCTATGAAACTGCTGCTTTAGTTACATACCGATTGTTGCATCATTACGGTCATTTTCTCTTTTCGTGCCTTTCGCTCTCCACTAAGAAACAATGATGGATCTCTGAATTTGAGTTTATCCAAAGTTCAGTGATTTTCAGAGAGAAAAATTGAATACTCCAACTTATGTGCGTCTTGCCCTGCTGTCTCCGTCCATTACCCATACGTGTAGTGTATTATTTAATAACAGCGGTGGTCATAATGAGCATCTGTTAAATTATCTGTAAAACAGTTGTCTTTTGTTTCACTTCCTATTCATTTTCTGTTCTTTACGATGTATCGTTCTCTCACTGTTCAAAAATCGGTTTCCCGTCATGAAAAATTGCCACCGTCATTAAAATCCGATACCTACGCTGAAAATTTTAACAGTACTGTTACTTTACTGTAACCATGATATGTGTTCCACCACGCCGTATTCTATTGTATCACTGATACGTGTATTATTATATTTATCCCACACTCCGTTAGTTCGTAAAGTTTCATATGTTCATCTTATAGATAAGTGGTTTTCGACAATTTTGTTTTGTGTCATGCACCCCCTTAGCTGCTATAAGATAATTCCCCTTTTCTTTTCCAAACTCGAAAAATATATATACGTTCATTTAAATTTAGATTATGTTTTAATGTGTTTTAGGAATAAACATACCAAAACTTAGAATAAAAGTAGTGTTTTATGGTCGTAAATTAATTACATAACAGGTAAATCAAAGGCTGATATCATCATCCCCCGAAAATATGAAAATCTTTCCCACGGGGAATTCCAACCTGGTTGAGAACTCCTGTTGTAGATGTATTAGCTTTGTACATATTCTTGAACTTGCTAAATTTGAGGTAAAAATTCATCTTTGAAACAAGGTGCTCTTGTTAACCTTTTAATGGTCATCAAGAAACTCAGCTCGCATTCTAGTTATGCACTGCAGCACATATGGGCATAAACTAGCAAACTCGAATTATAAATTTACGACTGACAGATATCACGCGTCTTTGGTATCCATTCATAAAACTGAGCGGAAGAAATAAGCAATATTCTCCTTTTTTTTCGAAAACCTTTCAAATGAAGCGTAGCAACCGCTTAATTACTTTCGTGTGTATAACCGCTGATGGATTTTTTAATGCGGTAAGTAATGCAGATAAATTTATTCCTTTCCGTCGCAGAGACACCGATGTTATGCATCACTGCTGCGTTCAGATATTACGCATGCTAATGAAGAGTATCTGGATTAGAACTGATAGCGTATCGAGCTCTTTTTTACAGGAATATTGGGCATGTTGACCAAAGCAGAAATGCATATAACTACTGGCATCTCATTCTGTTGTCTCCACTACAAGCACACTGAATGTTATGCATTGCAACTCAACCAGCATTCTGATATCATGCACAGAACTCATTGGCATGGCATTCCGTTGGATTCTGTGGAAGGATGACGATATTGCACACGTTCCACTTGCGCCATTGGTGCGACAAGGCATGCGAAATCAACTGATCGAGGCACCCTATTGAATACGGGGTGGAACTACTACTATTCTGTGAATTCTAACCCCTTGAAGAATGAAGATATCTTTTTAAAAAATTCATTTTACGTTAGCACTAAAGGACAGAGTTATACTAGTGTTAACGGTATCATCCTAAAAGAAGCTTCCAAGCATTTCAATTACCCATCTCCCAGATGGGACAAAATATTTCATAATTTACTTGTCACATAAAAACATTTGAGTATTGTAAGAGTTTGAATGTATGTTTCTACTTAATTCGAATTTCGGCGTTAGCTACAAGAACATTCATCATGAATAACCATGTTATTGTATTTATGTGGGCGGCAGATGTTGGTTAGTGTGATATTGTTCATGAGCAAATATATTCAAGTAACTCAAGTCTTCTGGAATTGTTTTCAGAGTTACTTTGCCATTATATTTAAATTTACATATTGGATTCATTGTACAGAGACCTGTAATTAAGCTTCGTGTATTAATTTCTTTTAAAATTTTGCTTCTGTTGAAAAAGGGAAAAAATTGTATTCATACTGGAAGATTTATGCATAAATGTCTTGTACAGTTAATTAGATTTTCTTTCTATTAAAAGATTTAAGTGATGTACCTATCAAAATGAATGCTATTTTAAACAATAACCAATGGCGACTGATGTTATCGATGATATAAGAAGAGCAGAATCGATTATGAAACAATTCTTTGTTAGCTGGAAAAGGGGGAGGATTGTTTCGAGTGGCTTTGCAAATGCGTGCGGAATAGGGAAAATGACAGAACTTCGATGCCATCGATTTTTCGCTCGATGATAAACGGAAGAACACTTACGCGAAATAAGAAGAAATTCTTGACGTTTTTTAGCCGTAATTTTCGTCAATCAAAATGCTAAAATTGAATTTATTCCACGCTTTTATCGAAACCCTTTATTTTTGAAGAGGGGAAGATATAAATTTTTACACTACTCTATGCTTTAAAAAGGTACCTTATCGTATAAATCGCAATTTTTTATCCGCTTTATCTAAGATTAAAGAAGAAATAATACCTCTTTGTCTAAGATTAAATAGAATAATATAGTAGGTATCATGCAAACATTTTTTAATTCACGATTTTTTAATTATTGAAATTTTAAAATTAAGTTTAAAAGTTTTTTGTATTACCTCTTTTTTGTATGTAGAGGAAATAACATTCCTTCAAAAATTCATTTGTACGTGTCATGTATGTCATCCTCTTAATTCCATAATATTTGTTTTTGCTAAAAATTAAAAATACATTTCTGTTTAAATATTTGTCACGCATTTACTTCTTAAAAACTTTGTTCCAACAATTAGTTTATTTTTTGTCAGTATTTTAATTCCTTAATTGTTTGCGCAAGATCACTTTCTTAAAATGCATGCACATGAATTACGTGATATACCTTTTAAAAGTTACGAAGGGTGTACAGAATTTTCTAAGAACTCTGTATAATCACAATTTTTTCACTAATCTTATTTTATTAGCTTGTTCGTGGTGATCAATTATGAATTTGAGGTGTCACTGATGAATATATCTAGATCTTGATGTTTAATAACGTCTCTTGCATTCTGTCAAGCATAAAATTCTTCTCGATAAATTAGCCTCTGAATCTTCATCCAGATACGCACAACTATCATCGTTGTTATTGTTCATTAATTAATTACAACAAAACGTTTTTCCAATAAGGCCTTTTCTATGGTTAACGCTTTGTATGATGTTGTTCCCTCTGCGGGAACATCGTAAGTATAGCATACTACTTGGATATACCCTCCAAAGGTAATTTAAAATTTATTCGAGATCATACCAAATATACTTACACCAGCACAATATTTTAAAACATGTATGTTTCCTTAAGGCTTTCTGTTGAAATAGCATAAAAAATCAAGCCCAGATATGGCTTATATACGAAGATATATGAAAAAGATATCAGGCGGTGTTACGTTCGAAGAGAATTTCTGAAGCTTCATGGAGCGAGCTAACCTCCATTCTAAAGAAAATAATAAAAAATATTGGTACATGTAAAAGTAGTTCATACTCTGCGTAAAGTATTATATAGTCTAAAGAAATAGATATGCAGGTTTGAGACTGTAGCGTAAAATAAATAAAGCTTCAATAGCTGAATAAAGCTCGTTTTGAAGTATTGAACGATGCAAATCGAGACCTGCGATAAGTTTTACATTTTCTCCTATTTTCTTTTTAATCCGTCACGTATATTTTCGCGAACAAATGCTGTGAAGTTTCTGGTAAGTCTTTCGGGAGATGATTCCGATATTAAAAGTGTTCAATTATTCCCATTCCGCGGTAAAGTCGCTGAACACTGGTAGTTCAGTTCGAGGTTCGAAACCCGCGAGCGGGCTGCCTGCATGTGTGTTTCCGTGGTTTTCTTCATGTGTAACCTGTGTACGAGTCAATTTCCCTTAGAAATTCCTCCATGAAGGCACTACTCCCTTTGGGAAGATAGCCTTCGAGGCTTTGCCATAATCACAGATACCAAAACAAACCAAACTTATTATACATTAGTTTTAATAGATACATTAAGATTTATCTGTTTTTATGATATATTAAGAAATTTATGAGGCAAAAAGTAGTTCAAGGGAATGATGGAGTAACAGAAAATTCTCAAAATTGCTTAGATATGAATTTTAGTAACACAGCTTTGTAGAAAATAGCAAATTAAAAAAAATTATCGTAGTATTTCTGACAATACTAGGAAATATCAATATGTGCCTTCAAGGGCTGTACTCTAATTGTTAATCAATCTCTCTGGAGGCGGCCCTTCTTAAGACAATAATTCTCTTGTGTTTTATATTGCTGCAATTTCTTAACCTACATCGCTTCCTTACAATACATCGAAGCATAATCCTTACATCGAAGCATAATCCTACATAAATCAGGTTTCAACCAATCAAATATCATAAAGTTATTTTCAAGCTAATTTTTATACCTTAAGACATCAGAATTGCTGTTTAGGCGTTTTTAATTAATACATGTTAAGGAAGTAATTGCAGATTTAGGAATCTTCAACCTGTCGATCGAATGATACAAAATTAGGCTTCCTTTCGCATTAGAAGTTTAGAAGATAGGTGCGAAAGTGCTAAATGTACTTCACAAGGCTTAATTTTAGACCCTATTCCAGTAATTAATGCCCGAAACTGAGCAGCACAGTTTCAGTGTTCATCACTTACCAGAGTAACTCAGCTTCGATGGTAGTCATCGATTGAAGACCATGTTCGTTCCTAAAAGCGAAAAAATGCTACTTCGCCCTAGTAGAACAGATGCATTTTCAGGACGAACCTGCGCTTACGCTTCAATCAATACACCAGCCAGAAATTAGTCGTTGAAAGGATGTTAAGGTATTTTGAAGGCTTTTAGAGCAAGTTCACTAATTTCGTTAATGAAGAATGTGCGCATGTATAAAACAATTTGTATTTTAATGCAAAGAACAAAAATTATTTAAAAAATAATACGTGCGTATTGCAATGAATTAAACTAGGCACTTGTTAAAATTAGTAAAGTTCAATGTAAGTCAAATTTTATTTATATGAAGTCTTGTTGAAATTTATGAGCATAAAAAAGGACAAATGGGAAAGTGTCTCTAAAACCATTATGCACTCGTAATTTGAATCGGATGCAAATCCCTTGAGCGCGTGCTTGATTGCGTGGAGAATACGAGAACTTATAAGGTATTTCTCCCGCCTTCTTATCATGCCGACATGGTGTAATAGTCATCACAGTCGGCGTGTGTTTGAGAGGTCCGAGGTTCGAGTCCCAGCGAGGGCATTGCTCATTTTTCATCTATTCTGCTTTAAAAACAACAACAACAAAAACTAATGTCTCTACAATGGTGGCCGAACAAAAAAGGGTGGTTGATGATGATTCTCCACTCCCAGGATTGGGCGATTCCAAAATCTAATATGTTGTTTCAGTTAATATACAGAAGGTTTTCACACATTTTTACAATGATTTCGATAAATAATTTCAAAAGCCAAATGTTTTTAAATAAATATTTCTAAAGAAAGTTTATCATTTGAAATGGGACTATCGTCTGCTAATTTTAAATGAATTTTTCTCTTAAAATGTCGCATGTAAATAAGCTATAGATTGAAGGAGAGGCTTTTGCACTTTCCGAAGTGAATATTTCCTATTCCGTAAATCAAAAAACGAAATTGTGAAATGCATGGTTATAACATTTCTAAATGTAAAGTAAGCAACTTTTATTAATCGGAAAAGGAAAAACCTTCAGTCGTTACTTCTATAAGAAAAAAACAATAGACTCCAATCGAATACTCGAAAAATGTTTGTATTGTTACCTATGTTTATAAAATTAAATGGTTTATAACAAGACATAATCCACCGTACATCTGTAGGAACAATAAATAGAATAATAAACCAAGATTTACAACTAAAAGAAGGCTAAAAAACATAATGTTCACCAGCTTTTTTGCCGAAGCATGGAGCTTAGTGCAGAACAATTTGCAGAAACCTGTATGACTACTATTTAGCAGAACAAAAATAGAAATAATTGTGTCCATGAAGGAGCCTGAATTTATCTAAATGACTGTAATAAAAAATGATATATTTATTATCGAAAACGATGAGAACAAACGCGCAATCCTGGTTACGTCAATGCAAAGAAAGTTTCAGTAAGAAATTTATGATTGTCGCAGGGTTCTGAAATGCCAAATCAAACATAAGACGATTCATTGACAAAATGAAGACTGACGCATATATTTCACATATGCCTATTCAAGGTATTCCTGCGAAGTCCCCTGACATTTCGCTTATGGACTATTTGCTTTTGGTCTTTTGAAAAGAGCTCTTTCTAAGTGCAAACCCACCACGATTGTTGGAGTCTGCAAGGTAGTGGAAGAGTAATAGAAATCAATGCTTCTTGGAAGGCTCTGTGATCGAACATTTAAAAAAATGGTACTATTTACATTTTAAGCATTAATTAACGGCTCAAAATAGTTCTAAAAACGTGTAAACATCCTCTGTAAGTCTTAAAAATTAAACTGAAAAGTTTTTGATGGTATTTTAATATAGGTTTTCAATAAAAACTGATACGGGCTTCCTGTAAAGTACCAAAGTACCGATTGCGGTGGCCCATTTAAATCTGTTATAGACTTCCTGTAATATACTACTTTCGCTTGTCCAGTTTTGCCCCAAATCTGATGAATTCTTTATATGAATCTAGAAAGCTTAAACAAGGAAAAGATAAATGTTTGAAAGTTTCATATAAGGAGTTATCGTGGACAAACATAATGTTACTACAGACAGACACACAGACATCGTTATAAAAGTAGTAAAAACGAGCCACTAGGATCCTAATTTGAGCTTTTTCATTGAAAATTCACTATCGAATTTTTGGACCGAAAATATTACCTTCTTTTTCTATATATGTCTTTAGGTTGGCGTGAGGTAAAAAGAAATTGAATTTTCGTGATGCAAAGTTATAGTTGTATTTTTTGTTAAATTAATATTTTACTGTTGATATTTATTTTAATTGTAAGTTAACATAAAATGTTAAACTCTCAGGTAAGTATACTGTTAGTAACTGAACATACGGACATTTTTATGAATTTCTGTTCAATTTTTAGGATTTTCCAGAGAGTTCTAATGCGTCAAATGCACAAACATCTAGAATTTACCATCTAGTACAATATGAGGGCCGTGATGGTAGCGTTCGAATTTTGGTAACATCGGGAGCAGTATTCAGTGAGTTGTTTTCATATTCGTGTAATGTTTTGAATTAATTATACTGATTTATTTAACTTATTTGACATATGCGTAGATTGCTTATACAGACTGGCCAATGAATTAGAAACTTTTCATATTTTTATTTGAATGCGTGCTAGGGATGAAGTATGCAATTCTTTTATGACATGGGTTATACCTTGTTAGAATGCTGGTAAGGGAGGTATAAGAATGCTTTTCACGATGACTGAAGTAAAACGACAGATCTTTCACCATTTGAAAAAGGGCTTATTGTTGATGCCCGTTTAGCAGGGGCCTCAATTTCGTAGTCTCACTGGGTTCTCGAAAGCAGTCATATCAAAAGTTTTCGAAAGTTGGAATCAGAACCCACAGTCCTTTCTCAGAAGACGTAACTGCGGTTCGAGCACACTTTTCCAAAGATAGTGATTGGCGTTCTCTTGGACGAATTGTACATTAGACTAGGAATTCTACTGTGCTTCAACTGACACAGATCGTCAAGCAAGGCTCTTCCCAACAGATTTATGATCGAACCATGCGTAGAGGATTGCAGAGGATAGAAATGTGTAGTCAGGTGCTTGTGAGAAAACGACTCATTTCTGCCCGGCATGCAAGAATTCGTTTGCAGTGGTGTCGGGAAAGAAGACATTAGACATCTGAGGACAGGAAATGGGTAATGTGGTCGTACACCTTATTTTGCACTGATGGAAGACCTCGAGTTTGGCGAGAACCCCACGAAGTCATCTTGCTTTACTCTCATTGTGCAAGGGTGGTGGAAGTATCATGATATGGGGCATGATCTGGTGGCATGGGAGTGTTCCTCTGGTTTTCCTTGAGGGTAAACAAACAGCCATGTGATACCTAGATATACTGGCAGATCAAGTGTACCTTGCAATAATGTCTTTTTACCCTGATGGCGACGGATACTTCATGGACGATAATGCAATACAAATTGTGCGAGACGTGTTCAAAATTGGTTTGCTGAACATCAGAATGAATTCCAACACCTTCCGCGACCACAGCATAGCCCGGATATTAACCTCATAGAAAATGTGTGGGATATGGTGGAAAGATACATCCGACAGCACTCTCCTCTTCAGTCTAATTTAAAAGATATAAAAAGCTGCATAGCCAATGCATGGTATTCTTTGGACGTAAATGTACTCCAGAAGCATGTGGACTCGATGTCCAAACGAATCGGAGCATTTATGCGTGTAAAAGGTGGTCTAGTAAAATATCGATCTTTGGTTTCTGATTCATTGGCCAGTGTGCGTATTATTTCCTTTTTTCCTTTATTTCGCGCAATGTTCAAGATCTTAGTTGTTGTTCTGTCCTTGTCATTTTATGAATTATTTTTACATACTAAATAGCATCACATATTAAAAGAATGATATCAACGCCCATATTTATTAACATCAAAGACAGCAAATCCGGGAAATATTATTCGACTCCAATAACTGTAATGCAAGTGAAATATCACTTGAAATGAATTTGAAAATAGAAGACATGTATATGGTCAAAAGTCAGTCGTTCGTACGCTTTCATTTTACTGCAAATTGAAATAATTATGAAGTGTTATAATTTAACTTCTGACATATATCATCAAATTATTCATAAATATATATAGTAAAATTATGATGTGGTGAAGTAGAATCAAATGCCTCATGAAGATATAATTGCAATTGTAGCGGTTTTAACACTTTTTTATTCTTAACTAAACATTTTTTAAATACATAGCTGAAATGGCTCAAGACGCGTTCCTTTTGTTTTCTTCAATTATTACATTCGTACGTTTCACATATATGTGGCAATGCGTTTGAAGCAAGAAGCAACGGAATAATGTTTTAGCAAGATAGACAGCTGAAAAGAAAAGTGCATATTACAATATTACAATAGATATATTTTTGATGTTGTAGTTTTGTTTTAATTTCTATTGATAGGTTATAGTTTTGGTTTGCAAATTTAACATTATTATTAGTTGAAATTTTTTTTGTTACTTAAGTACATGCGGCGTGAACGTTGTGTAAGAATCATATAACAAGGATTATTCTGAAATTTATGCAGTTTAGGAATTTATTGTTAGTATGCGATTATTTTTAGGATGGAATGTAGAAATAAAAATGAGACTTAGGTATTTATTACAAATTATAGTTACAAATTTATCTTATATATTATCTTATGTAATAAATAGTCTTATATATATATA
>KK122373.1:81550-105231 GCA_000611955.2 Stegodyphus mimosarum
AACGTTGTACAGAAAAACATTTTTATCTCCAGCGCGTGAGAGCGTGTACCGAAATTTCTAAAGATATGCTCAATTTAAAATTATTTTGCGATATTGCTGTTGAACTGCATTTTATGGTTTAAGTGCGAAGAACATGGTATTTAACAAATAAAGGTAACACACAGAATGTTAAATAAACGTCCCTTTAGACGTAATTTAAAATCTGAAACATTTCAGATTTTTTTTTTATATATATAATATTATTTACCGATATTTTGGCCGGGCCGCAAAAATATTTGTTGTGGGCCGCGAGTTTGACATCCTTGCTTTACGCCTTTGGCAATTTCAGATCTTCAATCGGTATCGTATCGTTCAAATTGTACTACAAACACTTTTAGCCATAAGTATAAATTGCAGTGGTATTTTGCTACGCAGATTTAGATAAAAAAATCATAACTACGATAGATGAACAAATCGTATGCACCCTGCTGTACGCGGCAACAGCGGAAGAGTTGCTCATAAAATTCGAAAATTTATTTATTAAAAAAATTATACTTAAATTATGAAATATGCATGTCTAAAATGGGAATGATATGCTATTTTAGGAATATCTTTGTTTTTTTGCACAACAAGCTAAGTAGCTTACATAAAGTTTTTTGACTGGGAATTTTTATACTATATATCTCAAAAAAAAAAAAAGATATAGAACAAATATGACATTTAAGAGAATTTTTTAAACTGAAAAATTATCATGAAAATAAATTCCAGTGCACTGAGATTTTTCTTCGTTTTATTCTTTTGAATGCATCTGTACTTTTTTGTGTCGTCATTTAAAAAACTGCAATGTATATTTATTCAAAATTGTTTCAAAACCATAAAAATTCCAAAGTTCCATCACCTTGTTAGTGAAATGAAATGGTGGTTAAAGTAGCTGGCAGGTTAAATAATTGCACTTATTAATTATTCTCATTCAGTCTATTAACTTCTCAGACCGAAAACGTAAGCAAAATATGACTATTCTCTAAATTATCAGCTACTGAAGTATCATCTACTAGCATCTACTCAATAACAATGTAATAATTTTAAACCATGGCTTAGTGAAAAATTTCTTCCATACTCATTTGAATTTCGCAGTCATGAATGTGTTCAACATTCTTTAGGAAAAAAGTATGCAATAATATTTGTATATGAAAAATCATTTATGTCTTTATTGTACATGATACATAATGTCGTTATATTAACTGAAACCATTGCGGAATTGTGTAAAATAATTTAGAACTAGTAATTTTGTTTCAGGTTCCATTTTCTAAGACAAAATGATTTGACTGCGCGATTATTTTCTTGGTTCTTTATTGTCTTTGCCCCACGCGTAACTAAAACACTAGACGACTTCCTTTAAATTTGGTTACAGGCGAAAGCATCGGGGCAAAAACATCGCAGTGGAAAATGTCGCGGAAAAAACAACGCTAGGCGAAAACGTCGTCTTAGAAGAAAAAGCAACGAGGAAACATCACAGTTCTAAAACATCGTGGTAGAGGACATAGTCTTCGAAATAAAGTGATTAAAAAACTTCGCAGTTTAAGAACTTCGTCGTCGAAAAATAAAACTCTTGCAAGTTATTGCATGTCGATAACATCACAGGCATATATTTTTCAGGCTTTAAAAGTTGTAAATGCATATTTGCATTACGGCAAAAAATTAAAATAATTTTACTGAAGTTAGGCTTTCCAAATGAAAGCAAAACTTCTTGCTTATGCTAATGGTGTCTCTTATTTCTGACGCAAAGGAGCTTTAATTAAGGATAAATGAAGATGCCCTAATGGAATGGATGGATGCTGATGATAAAACGCATACACTGATTCTTCATTACACTGATTCTGAAACTTTAGGTATGGTTAGAACTCCAGTGAGAAATGCCTGTACAGGTTGTGATCAAGATGAAAGCAGCGGAAAAATGAAAATAAATATTAGAGTAATCCATATTGACAAGATAATTACGCTGACAGCTGAACTGCTAGCTGGAACAGCACAACGAAGTTTTGTAACTCAACAAGATACTATGATGATTGTTTACTAGCTAAAAGATAAATTTATTAGAGATACTCGAGTAAATGAAGTAACAGACACTGCACGATGTATTCAAGAAAACAGTTAGGAAGCAGAAAGAAACAGTAGCTGTATCCTCAACCTGGCAATCCAATGCCATCAAATTTAAGGCAACCAGATGTGCTGTCACCCCTGTTAACATTTCCTCCACAAACTGAAGCAGTTCTTGTTACTAAAGTTGCTCTTACTGTCAGTAGTGAAGATGATGATCCTGACAGCCCATCTGCTATTTAGTTTCTTTTGAGGGTACAATGATTAAAATTCTGAGGCACCATTTTATTCAGTTGAATTAAAACTCTGAGGATCCTTTTTTAATTAAAATTCTTAGAAACTGTTTTATTTAGTCGAATTAAATTTCAGTAGATTTTATTTTATTCAGTTAAATTAAGATTTTGTAGAAAATTTTTATTTAGTTGATGAATTTAAATAATTCATTTACTTTATATTTAGTATTTAGTTTCCTTTCTTTAAACGTCTGGACAGGTAATCTTGTCTCTTAAATATAGACAGCATATGTAACCATAAAAAATTCGAGCATTCTGAGGCGCAGAGTTTACCGGGTGTTTGAATATCAACCTATATAAAGATTTCTACTAAATGTGTCATCTAACAATTATAATAAAGAAAGCAAGCTGAAAGCCCTGTAGATACATTTATGAATACGTATTTTTCTCGGTTGACTACTGCACAAACTATTCGACAGGTGTGAACAAAGCTATTGACTTTTATCCCTTATATTTGGAACAAATATGATGTTTAAGTCTTCATCAGAACGCTCCTTGAAGGTAAAAAATTTGTCTAGTGTTCATCTGGAAATATCCATTGTAAAATTCTAGATGTTACAAGCAAGCGTGCCAGCGAACTAACTGACAAAGAAATAAATAATAAGGAAGAGAAATCGCAATCTGGATAAACCTACAATTTTGAAAGTTAAAGAGAATACCCCTTTTTATAGCTGTAAGAATGAAAATCACAAGAAAGAAACATGTATGTACACCGCGGGGGAGGGTCAAGGACAGTTCTATATCTCCCGTTCCACTGGGCCGATTGACGAAATTCAAACTGCATTTTTCATGTTTCGAATGCGCGACTTAGGATATATATTAGATTTATATACAGCATTGTTCTAGTATAGGTATTTTGACACAAAATCGAAATGTTTCTGAAATGACATGCATTTTTTTTCACATTTCGCTTCTACGATTCGTATTATAATTAAATATTTCATTTTGTAAAATTTGGTAGGAAACTTACGGAGAAATTTAAAAATTTATCTTGGCGCAATTTTTTTCAGTTTGCGCCAAGAATAATTTACTTGGCTGTCTTCTTAATTTATAGCAACCTATTTTCCTTTCCTTTTCTTCATTGTACACGAGAAGCAAAAACATCATCATTCATACCTTCAAATAATTTTAACAAAGAGCGTAAACCCCATTTGGCTATATTATCCTTATAATAAATATGACAAATTTCAAAACGCCCCAATAATTTTGAATAAAAAACTCTTAATTTTTGCATGTGTGCCTAGAAATACATCTACTTTAAGATAATGTTAAAAATTTTATAGGCTATTAAATCATAAAAAATTGGGGAATTTTATTTGAAATGAATTTAAATTTGGAAATGTGAAAGGAATATTAATAAATATATACCAAATTTAATTAACATTGAGGAGCTAACATTTTGAAAGCTAATTTTTTAGAAACTATTCGTACGATTTTTACGAAACTTGGCAGTTTGGCATAATTTGAGTCGTAGAATTGAAATATGAAAAAAAAAATTACACGTCATTTCAGAAAAAGTCCGATTTTGCGTCAAAATACCTCTATTACAACAATGCTATATATAAATGTAATACATATCCTAAGTCGCGCTTTCGAGCCATTAAAAACGCGAGTTCAATTCCGTCAATCGGCCCAGTAGAACGGGAGACATCGAACTTTTCTCTTTTCTTTTCTGTTTTGCGCAATGTACATCCGAATAACAGAAGGGAATTAAAGAATTCAATCATGCCACTTCCTGGTCCCTGCTGTTGTTCTTGTTTCAACCAATATAAGTTATGCTAAGATATTCCATCAATGAAATTACGAGTACGTTCTAAAGAAGTAGTCTCACATCGGCGGCCGCGCGCCTTTCCCTGTGCAATTTTATGTGGCTCACGAAGACATTTCAATTTTGGTGTTGCAAACACTTCAAGATTTTATTATATGAGGTCACATTTTACATTATTTTAATTTCTAGTGAACATAAATACACCAGAAAATCTATAAATTGTGCTAATTAATTTTTAATGTAATTTAAATTTTATTCAAAGAGATGTTTTTCTTTCCAATGGCAGATTGTGAACAGTTACTGTTTGTAACAGAGTCCATTAATCCATAGCAAGGCCAGATGTGGTGGTCTCTTTATCATGGAGGCACCTAATAGATGGGCTACCATTGCTTCCTATGAAGGGACGACAGTTACAACCATCCTTCTCGGGGATTCGAACCCAGGCCCATCGGTATCGCAGTCAGGCGACCCTAACCACTATGCCGTCTGGGCGGCCTTATTCAAAGAGTTTAGATATAGATTTTTGTTAACTTTTATTGGTCAAAATAATATTTGTAAAAAATTAGCCTAGTTTCGAATTTTTGCACTAAGAATAATCGATTTATTTCAGAAGGCATTCATTTATACGTGAACAGCATTTTTTCGCAGATCAAAACTGATAAGAAAAGAAGACAATAAAGAAGATTATAATTATTTACGTACAAATACAGGTGTTTTTACTTACGCATCGAAGAAAATGTCATGAATAAGAGAAAAAGACTAGATTGTCATTATTTATTCTGAAGTTTTATCCCATTTAGTAAATTTTCATTGCAAACTTGGGAAGTTTTTGTAAATTGTTTATTTTTAGTTTAAAATAAAGAAAGTTATTTTAAGATAAATTAAACACGTAACAATTATTTGAAAAAAACGTTAGTCTAAATATTTAGCCGCCAATATATTGTAACTAAAAATTTTAGCCTACAAAAATGTCTTGCAGGGTACCCATTAGAAAATAAATATAAATTTAAATTTTTTTGCTATGCAATACTATTATTTTTGTTTATATATGTTTGGATAAATATTTAGTAAGTTTAAAAAGTGGTTAAAATTTGTTGAAAATACTTTTCATTTGGTTAATAACATTTTTAATTTTGTTAAACAAATTTTGGCCTGTCAGCTGTTTTCAGATAATGCCTGAGGCTCGCGTGCAGTTTGTTTTAAAGTATCTCCGTAAGGCATTTCAAATGGATAATTCCTGTCACAGCAAAAATGTGATAATTAGATTTAAAGTTGTGTGTGAACAAACGGCACGATGATTAGTAAATGCATAATTCTCCTATTGTTGGAGATATTCTTTTAAGTACTTCAAGAATGGCAACAAAACCCTGCCATGAATAGTACCAATTCCAAAGGTGAACTTAAACATCCGTAGAAACCTACAATAACAAGTAGCATTTACGTGTACAGAAGATTCAGTTGCGATTGATTACCACGAATTCCCCAAATTCATTGATCTCTCCAAGAGCTCATTTTGTCTTTCTTATGTAAATTAAGGTTAGGTTAATAAATAGAAGCAAAGCAACTACAGGGCTGTTTGCATGAGGGGAGGGATGCATTCGTGGGAAACGTTTTAATGGAAACCGGAATTATCCAGGTTAAGCATGGGAAAATCACGAAACTTTACACTCAGGTAGCCCATTTTCTGAATCGAACTACTAGTATTTAGTAGCGTTACCGCTCGACCTGTCTCATGGGCCTTATCTAAGAGCTAAGTTTAGAGGGCAGAAGAAGAAGTTACAAATTTTTAGAACTACTTTTGCTGCAAATTATAGTTAGATGTCGTATACAATTTTAATAATATTTTGCCCAACTGTAGTCAAATTTCATTGATGAGGTTATCAAACAGCAAGTGCCATTTGCCCGACTTCTTTAAAGTTATTTTCAGAAAATGCTTAAAGTCATCTTAACATCATTGATAAATATATACACATATGAGTATATAACACGTGAATGTATATATTGAGTAAAAAGAAATTTATGAAAGCAGATTTGAGAAACTCATCCATTTATTTATTTTCACAGTGTTTCAAATATTCTCTGATAGGTGTTTTATAAAATACATCCCCCCCTGAAAAAAAGAGTGATTGTTAGCTTAGGAGCGAAAAATATCAGTGAATTTTTATATTGGTGAGATGAAAGTATTAATTAATTTTAATAGCTAAGCGTGATAGGGTTAGTAACCATAACTTACGAGAACACGACAGCAAGAATTGTAGTAAAAAATAATTTCATAATGAACTACTCTAGAATGGCCTTTATATTTTGTAAAAACACGTAAAATATTATTTAATGATAAAAAGTACCTGAGCAATTACGAATTAATTTTTATTTTAAATTTTATTTTATTGAATTTATGCGGAAAAAAGTGCTTTAATAGCATGTCTTGTATAATCACGTTAAGTTTTCTTTTTAGATGCATGGAGAAGTTCCGCGTACTTAAGTCGTTACGTTCTACGTATTTAACGACGTAAAAAGAAAATGACTTTTTTTTATTAAACATTCTTCTTTCCTTAGGCAGCTACGCTTAATGCGATTCGATTTTCGCACCGTTCGGTATTTCTCCTAATTTTGCTTCAGCAACATCATAGCAGATTTCTTTCACGTTCTTCTGCATAAGCAGCTCCAAAAACTGAGCGAATTTCCATGTTCTTTCCTTCAACAAAATTTTTGGTTAATATTAAAATAAATAAATAAACAATCTGAAAACTTTCAGACTTTATGCTACGGCCAAAGGGATAGCTTTTCAGCGTTTTATGTGTTACCTTTATTTATTGAATATCATGTTCTTAAGGTTCAATTCAACAGCAATATTGCGAAATATTTAAAAACAGCATAGCTTTAGAATTTCGGATAGATAGTCTTGCGCGCTGGAGATAAAAATGTTTTTTCCGTACAATGTTGCCATCGTACGCTTTGAAATCGTTGAGCTTGTTAATTAAAAATTCGTCAAAGTTTCATAAAATATGAAATAGATAATTAAAAAAAATTCCACATTACAAATTTGGGCTTTTACATGCCAATATTCGAGTGGAGGACTACGGTATTAAAACTTTATGTCTCTAGGTACCGTCGTTTTTTCACAATGCGAGAAACATACATACATTCATGCAGATTCTTCGTTCTTTAAATATAATGCAGGGCTCTAATATTTGGTGGCAACAATTTGAAAAGTGAAACGCCGTTTTATAGTGGACGATGCAAAATGCCAAAACGAAATTAATAGCCCTTCTGGGCAAATAGCCCCTCTTGGGCTAAAAAAAAAATTCAATCCGTGGTATATATTTATCTTTAACGATTTCATTTAGTTGATAACCTATTCTCACCAGTGTTTAGAAGTTCGTAATAACTTTGAAGTATTGTCTGATTTGTTCGATGTATAAAAATATCTAATATTATTTCATACGTCAGCTGTATATTGAAAATATTCTATTATATATAAAAAATTATAAATAATGCAAATGACGCGAAAAATGTACCAGGAGAAATTTACAATAAATTTTGAGAAACTAATCAAATTAGCTTCAAGAGACAAAATTTTAAAGATCATGTGAATTTCTTTCATTTGTAAATTTTGTAGCTATAATGTTATAATGTTTTGTATGACCTCCTACTAGTTCAACGTGCTACCAAAAACTCGGAACTCTTTTTAAATCTTTATAACTTACCTACCATCGTAATTTAAAAATAATTACGTTTTTAAGGATGATAATAGAATATTTTACCATTATTAAAACTAAGTCACTATATTTAATCTTTGATACGCAGAATAAGCTAAAATGTAGTTCATATTATTCTTTCATACTATTTTTCTTTTCAAGAGTAGCCGCATAAAATGCAATTAGGATATTACTTTATGGATCCATGGAATAAAAAACGATCAATAGTCGTTAGGTAAATTAAGGTATTGTTGCGTTATACGGGTTCGTGGATTTGAGAGTATCCGATGAAAACACGATGCAGAACAATAAAAAGCACAATTTATTTACAGGAGTCACTATTTACAGCACAGTTCCAAAATTACCTTTCTCCTCTTCCATCTGTTGGAGTTGCTCTCGTACCTTTTCTCGGTCGACTTTCCTCTTTTCGCGCCCGGCCTTCATCTCAGCTATCATCTCTTCATAGCCAATTCTTATCTCATCATATGTGGCTTTCATTTGTTGTTTCATCTCTTCTTGTCCAGCTTTCATGTCTTGTTTCATCTCTTCTTGTCCGGCTTTCAGAGCTGCTAACATGTCCATCAAAGCTTTCATTTCCTCCGCCTTCATTTTCTCCTGTAGACGGGTGACTGGCATTCACTCTCAAACCCCACTTCTGACACCAGTTGTTGCGTTTTACGGGTTCGTAGATTTGAGAGTATTCGATGAAAACACGATGCAGAACAATAAAAAGCACAATTTATTTACAGGAGTCACTATTTACAGCACAGTTCCAAAATTACCTTTAAAAGCGTCGAAAATCTACAATAAATACGCTGAAACAATCATCAACACAGCTTCAGGCTGTAACTGTAAAGGTAGCTTCACGGCAACACTAAACTTATAATAAACACCGTGGAACAATCACAAATACACTCTCAAGCTATACTGTAAAGGTAGCTTCACGGCAAAGCACTATCTCGATCGCTTTCCGTTCACAAAACTCTCGCGTAGCTTAGCACTCACAGTAAGCAGCTATTCTCCCAATGCCGGCTCTCAGAAACGCAGAGGTTTATATAGCTTTTCCTTAGGTTCTACACGTTTCGAGAAATATCTCGACAGGAAGTTATTCTAGAAGCTTCCCGATTGGAGCATGGGATATCGCCAACTTGGTCGCCAAATGGGCGATAAATTCGCCAATCTGGCAACCCTACCATACATTATTTTATGGCAACCCTAGTGCTATGCCGGAAAGCTTACATACAGGCGCATCCACCGAATTTTTCGCAACAGTATTATTAGGTTATTAGGTACATGTACCTAAAGATAACATTTGATAAAATGAAGAATATTTTTATTTTAGCAGGGAAATGAATATTTACAGTTTTTTAAAACATTCCGAATTTGAAAATATTGCTAATTAATTCTATTGTTAATATACAATTTTTATTAAAAGAAAATCACAAACCATTTTATTTTTCCAAAATCCTTGAAAATATTTTAGTAAAATTACATTGAATGAAACTTCACTTATATTGTAGATTCATTATTCATTTTGATGCTGAGAGACGTGAAAAATTAGCAATGCTCTCACCATGACTTAAGTCTCGGACCTCTCGAATACGCGCCGAGTGTGCTGGCTGTTACACCACGAAGGTGTGTGAAGAAGGCTTATAATATAAACTCCATTTCTAGAATTAATATGGATTTTGTGGAAGTTTCTGTTTGATTACAGCAAATCATTTGACGTCATCTACCTAAGAGGAAGGATCTCTTTGTGAAAGACCTTTAGTATTTGTGCTAGATATAGGGAAAATCTGGAAAACATCCATGCAGTTAAATTTTTAAATAACTTTTGCTTTAAAACAAATAGCTTCGAATTTTTATTAACGGCAGTTTTTACTTTCTTTTTATAGTAATTTAAAAACTGGATAAAATACATAATCAGGAAGTAAACTTTCTTAAATAACATCATGCTTAAAGGCATGATGTTTGATATGATATTCTTAGTAAAACACGCGATGAACTTTTGCCTCTTTGAGATACATTTTAAAATGTATGTACTAATTCTTTAATGCTCTTAATAATTTGCATATCAAATATATATATATAAAAAGGCATGTCAATATCAGGCTTCTTAATGTTTACCTGCTTTTGCTATACACAATCTAACAAAATCTGATGTGTACACCACACGTTCTTGTACGGAATATTAAAAATCTACGGAATTTTTCTTGCCTTCCATTCAAACTTATTTCCTCGAAATTCATTTGAGATGTATTTCTCATTCAATACACTCAGTTCTCACTTCGCGACTAGGCAAAAATACATAAACCTCAAAATATCTTTACTAAAAACTGAAAAATATAGAAATATATAAAATATCAAATACGGTTAAAGCAATTAAAAAACAGTTTTTACGATTAAAATTAGAGTTTGTACACAAAAACAAGCAATTCGGCTAGCGGGCAAGAAGGCAGATTTTTCCGTCCACAAAACTGAAAGTTTACTTTTGCTCCCACTCGGCAAAAAACCATTGAAGGTGCAGAAACTTACTTAATTCACTATTCTGCCAAGTTTCAAATGTAAACAAATATGGCGGCTGTGCTAAAAAATTAGGCTTAACCACACTTAAACATCTTTTAAATTGTTGATAGTTCTACAACTATAGCATGCAGATTAACAAAGATATAAAAACCTTAAGCGGAAGATAAAAACAACATAATTCAATCATTATTAAAGCAAAAAATGCACAATTCACCAACATATAAGAATACAATCTAATAAATAAACTGAGCTCACGGAGCCGAGTAACTGAGTAGGTATATATATATATATATATATACACTTTTGCTGCGGTCGATTGCAACCACAACTGCGTGTGATAGCAGTCCTATATGCAAAATTTCAACGTTCTGAGGCTATTTTTTTTTTAGTTATGCGTGATACGTACATACATACGTACGTACAGAAGTCACGAAAAAAGTTTCTTCTAAATCCATTTTTGAAAAAAAGAGTCCTTTATTTTATCCTTTCGTACAGCTGCCACGCGAAAAAATCGTTAAATTGCAATTGATAGCGGTCAAAATGGATATTTCTTTGAAATATGATACCCAAAAATTTTCGCTATTGCAATACTTCCTTTACTTCGTACAAAGAAGTAAAAATAGTGTAAAAGTTCCTGCTGCATGCTTTCTAGGCACATAACGAAGCATCTTTTTTTAAGAATATTTAAGGAGTAAATAAAAGTAGTTGTTTTAATCATCTATTTTATTTAAACAATTTTTACTTCAGGAAATGTTAGAATATTTGAATATGGGAAAGCAAACTTTGTTTGATGCCAAACCGAAATGGCTATGCAGTCTTCTTTCAAACAAAATAGAAAAAGGTGTACAAAAGCAAACGTGGTTAGCTGCATGTCGCATTCCTTTTGCTACTGCCGTATACGATCCATTTACTTATGGCTTCAAAAGTTAACATCTTTTGAGTTTTGCGAACTCTTCAGCTTCAAATGAATCGTAATACAACGGTTGACTGGAATGATATGTGAGATTGTATAAGGTAATTCCTTCTTATCTACTCCTAACGTTAAAATCTGTGGAGTAGCAAAATTGCTGAAATTGATAAAAGCTTATTTATAAAAAGAAAACTATTTTTTAGGCCATGTTGGTTCCCCTACAGTGGTCTTTTGAGGGGCGGTGTCGTAAAACTGGAGAATGTTCCCTCGTTGCTATTCCTGATCATTTTTTGAAAACATAAATGATCACAATAGAGAAGAAAGTTGTGAATCGAAATATTATATTTCTGTCTCCTATAGTGGGTGTAAATCTCCTAGTTGTAAGCTGCCAGGTAACAACTTCTAGGAGTAAATGAACTGCCAACAAAAATTTGGTTAAAAGGGAAGGAAACTAGAAAAAAAAAATTAAAAAGTTTGGCGATATTAAAACATCTACATATCGAGCCTAAGCCATAGAAAAGAAATAACCCAAATTGAGTATATATGGCGTCAAAATTGTTTGGTTTGGTTTATTGATTACGGCAAAGCATGCTACGCTTATCTGCCTAAGAAGAGGGATGTTTTCATGGAGGACTTTATAAAAGAAACTGGTAGTATCCAGGTTACGTATGAGAAAAGCCGCCATGAGAATACCCGTACAAGCAACTCGTTTGCTTAGAATTGAACACGGGTCGAACGACCAGTGTTCAAAGTCTTTTCCACTCGGCCGCAATGCGCCGGCACAGGAATAAAAAAATACCGAAAGTAACGTATTACAAGCATTTTAGGGCACCTGGGAAGTATGATTAATCAAACTAGAAAGAACGACAGGGGGCCCATAACCCATTTTGTTACTGTAAATCGTGTTAAGCAGTGTAACACTATTAGCTTATCTCAATACCCAGTGTTTAAAGGAATTGGATGCATACGGCATTTGCAGTTCTCCTCGCTTGTAACGCAGACATGGACCAGTTTTTTTTCAGTCCTGTACGATGGCATTATCTGTAGACTACTCTACCATAACCAAGTAATACAATCTAATTTATCAAAACACAGTCTGTATAAAATATTATTTATTGAATTAGGCAATACCACAGCATCAGATACCAGGTTACAAAATAATAAAGCAAGAATGTTGTGGATCCTGGCTGATCACAGAGTAATGGCATGTCTACCTCAGTTCTTCCTCTGTATATGATTCAGCACACTCAAACCAGCTTTGGTTACCTGTTTTATAACTCAACAGAGTACGACGTTCAACGCCCTCTACCGCTATACGTAATGCGCAATCACGCTGCATTTCTAATCATTGGCATATCTCCCCGACATGTACCTTCACTGCAAGTTTCGTTACGATCCCGCAATTATTTCTTGGTGCGCTAATTTTTTTGTCCATGAATGTAGTTAAAAGAATACATATATCAGTGTGTAGTCTTAACGTAGCCGCCTAAATCACCAGACCTTCAAGTTATCAAACACATCTGAAATGACGTGCAGTGTGATGTGAAAGACATAAATTCTTAATTTTCCAGTACAAAAACTTTGGAACTGCTATGCAGAAATATGCTGTTCTGTAAAAATTCTTTTTTCTCCAGTTTTGATTTTCCGTGAGGGAAATATGAAGTATTAATTTGGCATGCCACGTTTCTTAACTCTTCATTTTATACTGAAAACTCTGGTGATAGCTTTCCGTATTCCACAGTTAGTAATACCTAACGCAAAATTGGCAATCCGATAATTTTAGACAATGAAATCTATGCGCTTAACAAATTAATTTTACTTTGCGTAAAGCATATACATTTTTGTGAAATGCTGCATTCTGTTTCAGTATTTATATTAAATTCTCAAAAGTTACAAAAGACTGTATTTAAAATTTTATATTCGCTTTGTTAGTCCAAAGGGGCTTCGTCCCTGAAGGACTATTGTTTTCGTTTTGCGATTTTGCGTCGAATCACTCTGAATGTTCGTTTCACTTTTCCAACTGTTGCCACCAAATATTATCGCTCTGTCTTATATTTGAAGAAATTAAATAATGAAGAATCTGCATAAATGTATGTATGTTTCTCGCATTGTGATAAAACAACTGTACCTAGAGCCATCAAATTTTGAATATTGAACGTTTCTGCTCAAATTTGAAATTTGGAATTTGTTTTATTATCGATTTCATATTTTGTAAAATGTTAACGAATTTATGATTAACGAGTTCAAGGATTTCAAAGCAAGGAATGGCAACGCTGTGACGAAAAATCATTTTTATCTCCAGTGAGTCAGACTGTGTATCGGAAATTCTAAAGATATGCTCAATTTAAAATTATTTTGTGACATTGCTCTTGAACTGAATTTTATGGTTTAAGTGCGAAGAACATGATATTTAATAAATGCAGGTAACACACAAAATGTTAAGAAAACGCCCCTTTGGACGTAATTTAAAATCTGAAATCTTTCAGATTTTTTTTATTTATTTATTTTTTATTTTGTTTCCAGTGCTAAGTGAAAAAAAACTTTTTTAGTCCAAAGGGGCTTTACCCCTGAGGGACTATTGTTTCCGTTCTGCGACTTTGCGTCGAATCACTCTGAATGTCCGTTTCACTTTTCAGACTGTTGCCACCAAATATTATCGCCCTGTATTATATTTGAGGAAATTAAATAATGAAGAATCTACATAAATGTATACATGTTTCTCGCATTGTGATAAAAACAACAGTACTTACAGCCATCCAATTTTGAACGACGTAATCCTACTGCGAATATAGGCGTCTGGAAGCCCAAATTTGAAATTTGGAATTTGTTTTATTATGGATTTCATATTTTGTAAAACTTTAAACGATTTTTTGATTAACAAACTCAAGGATTTCAAAGTGAGCAATGGCAAAGCTGTACAGAAAAATTTTTTTTTATCTCCAGCGAATGAGACTGTGTATCGGAAATTCTAAAGATATGCTGAATTAAAAATTATTTCGCGATATTGCTCTTGAACTAAATTTTTTAGTTTAAGTGCGAAGAACATGATTTTTAATAAATAAAGATAACACGCAAAATGTTAAGAAAACGCCCCTTTGGTTGTAATTTAAAATCTAAAACTTTTAGATTTTCTTTCTTTCTCTTTTTTTTAAATTTTTTTTTAAATTTTCTTTTTTTTAATATATGAAACAAAACCTTTCAGTCTGCTTTGCAACTCTGGAAATTGACATAATATAATTCCGCATGTGATTGGTAAATCAACTTTTCTTCTTACAGTATTTATTGCAGTGGTATTTTAATATGGAAGTTATCACGTGATGCGATGTTCCACAAGCGAAACTACCCTCCCGCATGCATAGAATTCTCCCCCCCCACACATATCTATAATTTTAGATAAAATTTTCTTTTATCATATCAGTTAGTTAATATTCAGTTGACAAAATCCTGAAACCTCATAAAACATGTATAACGATTTATACAATATGTATGTGTATTTTCTTCCAACCCGATATCTAAAAACAAATTCAGGAATACAAATATTTTATTTTCCTTTTCAATTTTGCTTGTATTTACATTTGTTTTGTTTAGATGGTCGAATTCTTTTTCTACTTTAGTTCCTTCACTTTAAATGCGCATTCTTGAAGAGAATTTTCGAGGAAGCGGAAATTTGCTTCTTCCAGGAAATTGGAAACTTCTGAAAGTTCCAAGTACTATTTCCATGGTAACCACCGTATTTAGTTGCCGGGTATTGTTATTTCAAAGCGAATTAAATACTTCAGTACATTTTCTTCAACACTGCATCATTTGTTACAGAATCAGATTTCATGTAACGTGAAGCTTATTCAGGCATTACATATCCTGCTGTATAACATAATGTTACTGATTTCATATTTATTTAGCCATTTATTTAGAATTGTAATTAAAATTGCTTTATATTTCCCCGTGCAACGCAGACGATTTTTGAAGAGAAAGCTACGTCGAAAAAAAAAAAGAAAATAAAAATAAAAGAGCACGTGTATTTAATGTTTAATAAATAAATATCTCGTAATTACTGTTGCCATCCAGAAAAATCTAGAAAAATCGAGATTGTTCTACTGATAATTAAAAAGCTTATAAAAGCCGAATTGAAACATCTCATCTCAGTTGTTGCAGTTGTTGTTGTAGTTGTAGCTGTAAAAAGCGAAACTGCTGTTTGTTTACTTAATGCTGTTATTGATTGTAGCGATTACGCTGTGAGATAGAATTATTTTATCTGTTTTGAACTGAGTTTTTGCTAAACGTTTGAGATATTGTGATATTGAGCGAATATCTCTGAAGAAGTATTTCAGCATTTTGATTTATTTCTTGTGTAAAGAATAAATTTTTGTTAACTTTTTACGACTTGTGCATTCAATTTATAACGAATCCGTACGCACGCAACAATGTCATTAAGCATGAAAATACCGCCTTTAAATGTAAATACCAAAAACTGCATGGTACTTTGAAATGTATTCTTGTAAAATGTATTTTAAGATTTTTAGTTCTTTTTTATAGTGTCTTCTGTTGTGTTGGTTTTTCAAATTCTCAAAAGTTAAAATAATAATAAATTATTTATCTTGGGTCACGTATATCTGTTAATAGACTGGTTATGTTGTTTTTAGAATAAAAAGGATTGACTTTTTCCCGCATATTGTTTTGCATTTAAGGGAAAAAGTTGATAGGTTTTTCTCGCTCATTCATGCCTTAACTGTATAATTTCATTTCTTAAGCGTAAGTTTGAGATTAGAGGTGGAGAATATTCATTTAAGAAATTTTTCAAAATTTATTTAAGAAATTATTCGAAATATATTTAATATTGCATAAACACTTCAATAATTTTCTTTACACATGCTGCCAAATTATAACGTTGTTCTTAATGCATGTTTTGCACAACTCAATATTTTTTACTTTAGAAACATCTGTATAGTCTTTCCAAATTGGGGAACTTTACGCTGTATTAGCAAGGCATACCAACTCGCATGGTTTTCCATTGCACGGACTTAATTTGACTTTCACATGACCTGGCAAATAGCCCGTTTTCTAAGCTTACCATCTGACAAGTTACAAGGTGATTATATGTATTTAAAATTTTATCTGTTATTGATTAGATTAGGTGAGATTATTTCAATAGCGCAAAGCACTCAAGATCTGTCTGCCTAGGGAGAGGAATGTCTTCGTGGAGGGCTTTTAAGGGATATTGGCTTATATTTACGCTACACATGGGAAAAAACCACGACACTTTTAAGGCATTCGCCGAGATTTAAACCAGATTTACCCGTGTTCATCAACTTCACTGCTTGGTGCTTTAGATGGGGAGTTTTTATTACTTAACTAACGATTAAAAAGGATAAATATATATTCCTATAATTTATATTTTTGTTTCGTAATAATTAATGATATTAATACAACTTATAGTGCTTTAAAATTACGATGCAGTCAACCGATAATTTTCTTACGAACTGTTGTAATTATAAATAAGTATTATTAAAATCATATATTGTGTACTTAGATACACAAAAATCATTGGTATCTTCAATAAAATCATTGCAGTTTTGTTATTTATTTATATTTAATTTTGAAAAGGAATAAAGAACGCAATATGTTTTTAAGCTATTTTTTTAATTTGGTTTGAAATTTATTATTATTACCAGCATTTTTTATGTAAAATTTATTATTATTTTGTAATAATTGACGCAAAGTGTGCAATTAGATGTTGAGTTTAATGTTAATAAACCGTACTTTGAACTTGAAAGTAAAACTTTTTTTTTTTAGTCCAAAGGGGCTTTACTCCTGAGGGACTATTGTTTCCGTTTTGCGACTTTGCGTCGAATCACTCTGAATGTCCGTTTCACTTTTCAGACTGTTGCCACCAAATATTATTTATTCTTTTATCATTCTTTTTAAATTTTATTTTTTTAAATAACCTCGAAGTAATTATATAAAGCAGGCCTTGAAAAGCAATTTAAAAAACCGACCTCTTTATTCAGTATAAAGTACAAAGCTTTGTGGTATCCTCCTTGGAGCAATTAAAACTTAATGCCTTTTTTTTTGTTTTTGTTTTTCTACTGTATAATAATTATCTGCTTTAATAATGTTTATTATTATGATTAATCCAACTTGCATTGTTCGGAATATTTACTCGCGATTAAATTTTATTATCTATGTTTAATAATTCAATTCTGTACCAAGGATGTATCTTACTCGATTTTAATTGTACTAAAATTTTGCACTGAGCCAAATTATGTGCATACATTTTCATTAATTGTTTTACCTTACCAAGGAGTACTCTACCATAAATATCTGTAAAAAGGTATTATCTGTGATAACGTATGTTCCATAAATCAGTCTACATATTTTATTGTATTTGTTTAATTAATTTAGTGCCTAGCATGGCATTATCCCTGTTAATGAAATTCTCTAAGTTCAGCACCCATTGAATGTATTTGTAATTACTGTTAGTGCAAAACATGGCTATATGAGTCTACAATTTTGCCAGTGTAACTTGTTATTAGTGTTTGCGTAACGTTAACCCAACATTTCATGCACAATTTTAAGAATCTAATTTGTAATTTGTTTTACTTCATGATTTGTAATGTGTAAATATTTCTGCAGATTTCATCTTTACATCTGTACCTGTATCTACACCTGTTCTTATTATATTTCTATGTCTAACTTATACAATAATAGTGCAAAGTACATAAAATATGTATTAAATAAACACAAGTACGTAACATGTTACTTATTTGCAAAGTTCTTGGTAAGGTAGCATCTACAGTTACGATTTTTTTAAAAAATTTAATTGTATAACTGTCAGTACGCATTACAACTATGAGCGCATTGTACTCGACAATGTCAGTACCTCCTTACAAATTTTCCAGTGCTCAAGATAAGCTCCTCCATCAGCATTTTCTCTTTAGTCTCAACATGAGGTTCCCTGCCAAACACTTTGTCTCCACGTTCTGGTCCTTCTTTCAGAACTCCTCACTTTACATAGTTAGTTCCCAGAGGACATAGCTCTAAGCTCTAATTTTTAGCCCAAAGGGCGTTAGCCCAGAAAGGCTATTAATTTTGTTTCGGCACTTTTTGTGATTCACTATAAACGGCGAATCACTTTTTAAATTGTTGCCACCAAATATTAGAGCCCTGTATCATATTTAAAGAAATTAAATAATGAAGAATCTACATAAATGTATGTATATTTCTCGCCTTGTGATAAAACAATGGTACAGAGAGCCATCCAATTTTGAATAACGTACATTTCCACCTGAATATGGGTATCTGGAAGCCCAAATTTGGAATTTGTTTTATTATCTACTTCATATTTTGTAAAGCATTTATGAGTTTTTGATTAAGAAAATGAACGATTTCAAAGCGAGCAATGGCAACACTAAAAAAAAAAAAAAGAAAAAAAGAAAAAAAAATTATCTGCAGCGCGCGAGACTGTGTATCGGAAATTCTAAAGATATGCTATTTTAAATATTTTGTGATACTGCTGTTGAATTTTATGGTTTAAGTGCGAAGAACATTACTTAATAAACAAAGGTAACACACAAAAGGTTAAAAAAATGCGCCTTTGGGCGAAATCTAAAATCTGAAATCTTTCAGATTTTATATTATGCCCAAAGGGGCATTTGAAGGGGCAATCTATAAGCTTTCAGATTTTTTTTAGCTATTTTATTTTTTAATTTGTTATTATTTTATTAACCAAAGGGGCTTTAGCTCAGAAAGGCTAATAGTCTTTAAGCGGAATTTTGCGTTGAAGCTCTTTAAACGGCTGTATCACTTTTCAGATTGTTGCCACCAAATATTATCGCCCTGTTCTGTTAAAGAAATTAAGTGGTCAAGAATCTGCACGAATGTACGTATGTTTCTCGTATTGTGAATAAACAACGATATCTAGAGCCATTAGAGTTTGTATAACGTAGTCCTCCACCCGAATATGAGCACCTGGAAGTCCTAATCTTTAATTTCGAGTTTGATTTATTATCTGTTTCATAATTTTTAAACTTTAACGAATTTTTTATTAAAAAACTCAATGATTTCAAAGCGAGCAGTGGAACGCGTTGCACTTTTATTTTATTTATTTCCAGTGAACGAGACTCTCTATCGGAAATTCTAGAGATATTCTGTTTTTATCTATTTTAGAGCAAAGGGGCGGTTATCCCAAATGCTCTCGAAATGTGTATGTGTGTGTAAATGAAAGCAACTGCCCTTTGAGCATAATATGAAATCTGAATGCTTTCAGATTTTATTTTTTTTTCATTTTAATTGTATTCGAACATAATAAATTCAGCGTTGGAGCAAGTAACAGAAACGACATTTAAATATAAATATACATATATATTCTATGGAATGTGAATGTATCCATTAGACTGAAATCACTTAAATCAATGGGCCAACTGTTCTGTCGATGGAGAAAAAAGGAATGAGGTAGATAATAAACTAATTGTTTTTTTTTTTCAAATTAACTACTAAAAATCTTTATTCAATGCATTTGGAAATTCATTAATAATGAGGTCCTTGAAAACACTTTTTATGGTCGCCCTGTTTCTCGATAAGCAATAAAAATTTATTTAATCAAAATAAGTAATAAAAATTTGAGAAACCAAAGTAATCTTCATTAGTACTAATTCACAATTTTTACAGTGTTATGTAGTGAAGGCATCAAAATTTTATTTGAATAGATTAAGAGCATGGCATTTCTTCGAATTTCATCTATCAGACTGAGCTCAATGATATAAAACTCAATGTGAGTATCTAATCATAAAGTAATTCCTCAAATTGATGTTCTGACCTTCTCTATGATTGTTTTGGATCTTTCCATTAGTTATTGCTAGCGCAATAACTAATAAAAAGGTAAATGCCAAATAATAAAAATGCTTTTTTTAGATGCAATAATAATGGCATAATTATTGCACCAGCGCAGCCTGTTCCGATTTCACTATTTTTCTAGCAACACTTCCTCATACAAAATGGGTTAATTCTTTTTCTCCTCCTTGAAAGTAACTCTGCGAGTTTAAAAGTTTAACGCTTTAGGACTTCATTATTAAATTATGCAACTCAATCGCAAAAATTTGAGCTAGAAGATTTATCACCGCCCAAATAATTCCAGCTCAGCGCTATGTCAATTGAACAGACAGATCATAAACAATATTAAATGCATTTATTTGACGAAACTGTGGTTCCCAAGATGAATGTGATAATGAGTAATGTATAATTAAATCCAAGGTATTCTCAATCCTAATACACAATAATTTCTATTCATTCCATGAACAAAATGTTATTTTTATATGCGGTCTTCATCAGTTGTACCAAGTTGAATAAGGTGTTAACCTTCACACTACTGCTGTCCTGTCTTTCATTATGCCTATGAGCTCCTAATTTCGCTGACATCTATCTGGATCTTTTTCATTCCGTTTGCTCTACCTTGCGGTATGTACACTGCAGAAAAAAAAGAAAAGAACAGTTCTATATACCTCGTTCTAATGGGCCAATTGACGAAATTCAAATTTCATGCTTCATTTCTCGGAAACACGACTTAGGATATATGTTAGATTTACATATAGCATTGTTCTAATATACGTATTTTGACACAAAATAGGACTTTTTCTGAAATGACATGCCAGTGTTTCTCCATAGTTCGATTCTACGACTCAAATTATGCCTAAATATTAAATTTTGTAAAATTTGGTGCGAAACTTACGGAGAAATTCAAAAATTTATCTTGGCGAATTTTTTCAGTTTGCGCCAAGATTAATTCCCTTGGCGAACTTCTTGATTTATAGCAACCTATGTTCCTTTCCTTTTTTTCATTGCAGACGAGCGGAAAAAAGTCATCATTCGTACTTTCAAATACTTCTAAGTGCGTGAACCGCATTTGGCGTTATTATCACTTATAACAAATATGCCAAATTACACAACACGTCAATATCTAAATTCACGTATATCTTAGGAAATTTTTAATAAAAAGCTCTAATTTTTTTGCAGGTATGCTTCGAAATACATCTACTTTAAGATGATGGTAAAAATTTTATAGGTTATAATTCAAACTGTTTTTCGGAAAATCTATAAAAATTATTTAAAGTACAAACTTAAAAAGTAAATCATAAAAAATGGGCGAATTTTATTTGGAATGAAACTAAATTTCGAAATATGAAAGGAAGAATAAAAAAAGTTTAATAAAAAAGAGAAAAACTAAATTCGATTAACATGAAGGAGCTAAAGCTTTGGGAGTTATTTTTTTTAAAAAACTACTCTTGCGACGTTTAGAAAACTTGGCAATCTGGCATAATTTAAGTCATAAAAACGAAATATGGAAAAAAATTGGTATTTTATTTGAGAAAACGTCCGAGCTTGTGCCAAAATACGAAGTTAGAACAGTGCTATATATAAATCTAATATACACCCTAAGCCGCGCTTTCGAGACATGAAAAACGCAACTTGAATTTCGTTAATCGGCCTAGTAGAACGGCAAATCTAAAACTGTCCCCCTCTTTTTTTCCGCAATGTATTTGCGTATAATTTGTTACTTTAAAATAAGCGCATCAAAACCATTGCTACTCTCCGCATTTACGATCATAACGCATATCGTCATTACTTTACAGCACTTTCTGCTTCCTTGTACGAAGTAAAGGAAGTATGGTAATCGCGAAAATATATATACGTTCCTACGCTGTTACCTGACTCTGTGAGCTTAGTTTTTTTAGTCCTAAATGTTGGTAATTGGATCATTTTTTGCTTTAAAAGCTATAAGATTATGTGGTTTTTATGTTCCGACTCAGGTTTTTATATCTTTAGTCAATCTGCATGCAATAGTTGTAGAATTATCAACAATCGAAAAGTTTAAGTGGTTATTTAAGCCTAACGAACCGCCATTTTTTACATTTGAAACTCAGCTGAATGGTGAATTAAGATGATTTCTGCACATTCAGTGTCTTTTTGCCGCCTGGGACGAAAAGAAAACTTTCAATTTTGTGCACCGAAAAATCTGCCTTCTTCTCGTTGGCCGAATTCCTTGTTTTTGCATAGAAAATCTAATTTTAATTATAAAAACTGCTTTTTAAACTGTTTTAACTGTATCTTATATTTCATGTTTCTGTATTTTATAATTTTTAATGAAGATGTTCTGGGTTTTTATGTATTTTTGCTTTGCCACGAAGTGAGAGAACTGAATTAATAAAAGGAGAGATATATCTCTAATGAAATTTGAAGAACTAAGTTTAAATGAAATGCAGCAAAAGAATGTGTATAATTTAATAGGCCAGCCATACAAGGAAGTCAGTGTGGTGTCCACATCATGTGAATCACCACATCATCAATGTGGTGTACTTTTCCTCTCATAATTTGAGATTATACTTCAAATTAGCCTTCATTCACGTGATTTTCATGAAGCGAACTACGCTAAACGCAAAGAGCAGATAAAAAAAAATTCGGCAACTCGAACCATCTGCAGCAGTTATTGTTGCCACAGTTATAAGACAGGATGAGGGACGGAAAGTGACCTTGAAAATTCTATTTTAACAGAATTATAGCTATTGTGAATATCGAGTTAGATAAACTTCGATGTGCATCCTGAAAGAGAGGGTAAGTAGTATATTGCCTTTAACCCCATAAATGATAATTTTAAGACTTGCTTTTAGTCTGAGAATGAACTGTCTAGTTGATATAACAGTACTCATTACCAGTGAATACTTCGTTTAATGATTGAGTCTTCATGAAAACAGTTATTCATATGATCTGTTATCTGCCCAGAAATTTTCTTGCCCTATTTGTTTTAACTGTTTACTTTTAACATATTTTCTTCCATGATACAAAAGTAATATACTATGTGCAGACTTTTATTAAATACTTCTTTCGTATCGGAAATGATTGTTCTATTTACATACGCTCCTTTTTAAAATGCAATGTTTTTTCTCCCTGCTCTGTCACTAAATTCAAGATATAATTTATTGAGTACGATACAACTGTATGAACATAATAAGTATTTGTTTAACTCATATTTTCTAGATATTACATAGTATTTAGTTTTTATAATTACTTATTTCTTCATGGGCCGCATGAATAGGTTCTCTGGTAATGAATTCCGGGAGTGTGTTTCGAGAATGTAGCAACGCTTCTTTACTGTTCAGGTTTTATAGTACTTAAAATACGTTTCAGTATACGTTTTTCCTTTTTTCCTGCACCATTTCCAATGGCTTTCCCACCGCAACAGCAAGGCTCCTTAACGAAGCACGTTTGCAAAGTGGGACCTTCATGATTTTTTCCAAAATTTCTTCATGTTTTTTCCGTCGACGACTACTGTGTCCTTTTATTTTTGTCTCAACATTAACGGGTTCTTCTCTGTCATAGTAACGTTTGGCTCTTTGCCATATTCCAGAAAGTTTTGTCGGACA